>CABHPR010140671.1:17095-35067 GCA_902168415.1 Peromyscus melanophrys | reverse complement strand
AAAGAAAGAAAGAAAGAAAGAAAGAAAGAAAGAAAGAAAGAAAGAAAGAAAGAGAGCAAGCAAGCAAGCAAGCAAGCAAACAAGCAGATTTAGCAAGCCACGGGGAGCAATCCCGTAAGCAGCACTCCTCCAAGGCCTCTCTGCTTCAGTTCCTGCCTCCGGGTTCCTGCCCTACTTGAGTTCCTGCCTTAACTTCCCTCAAGGATGGACTGTAATCAGGACATATAAAACACAAAACAAAACAAAACAAAACAAACAAACAAACAAAAGAAAACAAAAACAAAAAAACCAAACTAGGATAATCTTATTGTTTCTGAATTTTTGTCCGTAATCAGAAAGCCTTTACTGATTCCCAGACTATAAAAGAACACATATCTTTCCCCCTCAAACTTGTATAACTTCACTTTTAATAGTTTTTAGATCTTTGATTATTTGAAGTCTGCTTTTATGTGTGAGGTGTGTTATCTAATTTTAACTTTTTTCAAAATGGCTGCCCAGTTGTCTCAGTACAATGTGTTGAAAGTCAAGGCTTTGCTACCAAGGGTGTTTTTTAAACACACTTACAGGGCAGTTATTTTGGCCAGATAGAATGCTTGTCTCAAATTTTGGGTTAGAGTGTACTGCCCAGGCTTATTTATCCCAGTTGGAATGACACTGACCTCTGGTTGGCCAGCTAAACCCCAGGTGGTCATGCCAGGCTGGTATTGTGATGACAGGGTCTGCAGCAGGGCAAGGTCATGTGGCCAGCTCAACATCTGGATCCTGCCCCCTGCCCGGCCAGTGGATTGATTCCATGGTAGCTGTCCAATTCCTTGCCTATGGTTATTTCCACATGTTGAAACATCACCAGCTGCTCTTAGCCCCAAATTGCTATGATGTGTTTTCCTCTGGCCTCTAAAAATGCAAGGCATCCTTCTAAACACTAGTTTCCAAGTTTGTTTTGCATTATTCTTATTCTAAATCCAGATGACCCTGGTGGTGTGGCAAAGAGTGAAGGCACAAAGAAAAATGCTCACATTTCTTTTGGTGTTCTTTTCATCTGTCTGGACGGGTCTTAGGTTGAAGAAATCAGAAGTGTCACATCTCTTTCTGCATTGGCATATATTGAATGCCTACTGTATGCTATTGAATGCCTACTGTAAGCTAGTTCTTGGAAAGCCCTGTAAAAGGTACGATCCCGACCCTTAAGCTGGAGCACATGACCTAAGAGGTGGAGGGGACCAGATAATAGCTCTTAGGGCGAAGTATGAATTACTGTAGAAAGCATAGGAAAAGAATAATCTGTGGTTTGAGATTTTTCCAAGATGGTATGAAGGTTGGAGAAAAGCTTTCTAGATAGTTCCTCACAATAACAGTAAGCATGGGTATTTTTTTTTTTTTACCTCCGTCAACTTGATCTTCAGTGCACCACTACTATGCAGGTGTCCATACTAAATCTATTTTGCAGCTGAAGAAACTGAGGTCTAGGGTAACAAATGTGCCAGGGGGCTGGTACATGAACCCAGAGCTTTTGACTGGCGCCCCCCCCCCCCCAGATGTTTTGCTTACTTTTCCTAGAGTTTGAAGGAAGATGCAGGCATACCTGGCCTGCCGTCTTTGGGTGTGTGATTTATTTTCTCTGATGCTACAGAATGCTGGCCTCCAGGCACAGCTTGAGCACTGCCCTCTCCAACTGTCAGCAATAGTAATCATGCATAGGAGATCTGCATGAGACTGAACTCACTAACTTTCCACCATGGAGGGAACCCGGGTCTCACAGGCCCCTCCTCACACAAGGATGTATAGATCCTTAACAGTTGCTAGAGTCTCCGAGAGATTCTTTTCTTTAACAGTGCACACTGTCCACTCTTCTGTAAGTATCCACTCACCCACTGTCTGGTAAGTAATCCTAATGAACTCATTGTTTTACCAAGCTAGACTTGAGCAGGATTGTTATTGTTGATGTTTTTTGCATGTCATTAGTGTTCTACCTAGGGTAAGCAGATGCTTACTGATCTCCCCAAGACAAGACCGCACCACACCTGCCCACTTCCAAGTAGATAAACCAGTACCAATTTCCCTCCCCTTCCCTCCCTCACGCATCCCTTGTCTGCACATCTTTTTCCATTTCCCTTTCAAAAGGGGCATCCATACTAGTAATAAAATCATCTTCAGATGGCTGAACGCATGTGACAGGATGGGAAATGACAAATACCACCCCATCAAGGATGATTATTGTAATTTTCTCCTCAACTATGGGCTCACAAAGACCAGGCAACAATAGCCAATAATAGCGGGATACTTTGGTAGGGTGCTATGAGCCTGTGGCTCTGGTAGGGACTTTAATAGAAAATGTCATTGAGGCCTGTGACAAATCAACAAGGAGGGATCCCCACCCTTGTTTATGCATGAAACTCACAGGATGAAATCACATTTGTGGGACGGCAGTTCAGCACAACACCAAAGGCTGTTCTTTAGAAATCTAGGTTAGATGACAAATAGGGAAACAAGCCTTCTATACTTCATGCCCTCTGCCCACTATGAGCCTCACTTCCTGATTGCTAACTTCTACTGACTGCATATTTTACATACTCAGCTCCTACTTGGCTCTCCTGCTCCCAGCAGGGCTAGAGAATGGCCCTGAGGTTCGTGGGAGGAAATTTTGGTCTCTCCCAGGCCTGGTGAGAAGCTCAGCTGATATCCCTTTGAGCTGCAGCATGTATTCTAATGTGCACCACATTGAAGCATGGATGTGTTAACTCTGAGGGGCCAAGATGAGGGGATAAAAAGGGCAAAGGAGGAAGGTATGGGGTTGTGTTATCTCTTTCTTGCTGAGCTCATTATTGCTGCTGCTGCTGCTTGGCACTACACTGTGACTGTCATCAGTTAACATGTGGGACCCAGGGATGTTCCCCCACCCCCACCCCCTTTTTTTTGTCTTTTCTTGGAAAATGTAGGCTGCCTGATTCTCAGGACATGTGAGCTGCTTCCAAAATGGTTTGCCAGGGCTTGCCATCTGCTGAAGAAGGGGAAGTGGTGAGGGGCACTAAATGTGTCAGTAAGACCTGTATGGACACAAGAAAGAGAAGTTGAAGTGGACCCAGCTTAGCATGGAGGGGATCTGATGCCAGGGTGTGGGGCTGTGGGAACATGGAGGAGTAAGTTGAATGAGATCATCTCTTACATTCTTTTCCTAAACCAGCATCCTCATGTGTCCCCATCCTTCTAAGATTCCCTTTCACATACCTTTGTGAGGGCTTTCTAGGGCGTATGTATGCCAGTGTAACCATGACCTTCACCCCAGGTATTGTGAAGAGATCAGTGAGAAGAGCTTTTCCTCTATCTCAGAGCTTAATACATCTTTATTTCTGGCATGTGACCCAAGCAGGATCACTAAATGTTCTGTTGGTTTGGGGGGCTAAAAAAAGGGGCCAGTTTACTAGTTTCAAAGCCATAGCCTGTAGTGGTATTTGCTCCACCCTTGACCTTGGGCTATAGGGCCCAAAGGATACGATACTTCTTACCATTGTACACGACCTTTTAAAAGGAAAGGGAGAAGGGTCACGAGCCCCTCTCCCTGCTGCCTACTTCCTGGTGTGATTGAACTGCCAGGTGGATTGAACTGACATCCTGGTCAGATCAGAGGATGACTTCAGCTGTCTACTCCATTCTGTATTTGTGAGTGTATTTCCTCAGTTTACCCTAATAAATTTCCCTAATACTCCTTAAGTAGACTCCCGTGGATTTGTCTCATTGTCTGGTGCCCAATGTAGGGCACAAAATGTTTTAAGGACTTAGACTTTTCTGAACATTGAGACATGTCTGTTCCTGGCAGCACCAATCTACTTCTAAAAAGATGATGGGCATCGAAGACATTCCATACAGAGTTTGCTTTCTTTATGGCAAAAGTTAGCCAATTGGGCAAGAAACTGCTCTTGCCTGGACTGCTTGACAGTATGTCGTAAAGACTAGACATGTAGAACCCATGGGAAAATGACCACTAAACTTTGCCTAAACAGGATGAGATGGTCCTTCAGGTTCCTGCTTCACAGAAGATACTTCCAGACATTCTACAGGACACAGAGAGAAGCAACTAATGAACTTTGCCAATAGGCGAGACAATCCTTAAAATTTCCTGCTTTGCTGGGTGGTGGTGGCGCACGCCTTTAATCCCAGCACTCAGGAGGCAGAGCCAGGTGGATCTCTATGAGTTTGAGGCCAGCCTGGTCTACAGAGTGAGATCCAGGACAGGCACCAAAACTACACAGAGAAACCCTGTCTTGAAACAAACAAACAACAACAACAACAAAAATTTCCATTTCACCAAAAACTATGCCAGAGTCTCTAAGCCTATAGGCTAAAGATAGGTGCCCCAATGTTACAGAGGAACTTTGGATGACTGTCCAGGCAGTCAGATATCTCTGTCATTTCTAGAATTATGGAAGTTTCTTGCAATGCCCTTTTTGTTTACTCAGGTAATATTATATCCTTCTGGGATCTTTGATGGAGTTGAAGACTAGATAGTTATAATTATAGTTTTCCTTAGTCATGATAAATGATAAATTAGGTATGAAACTTTAGACTCACAAAAATAGGATAGATGATAGAATATTTTCTTTAATTTTGCCAAATACAAATAGACTAGATATTGTAACTGTAATTCTTGCTTGATAACTGTTCTATTACATGTACTTTTACTATGTTAAAGTTAAAACCTTCCTTTTGATTAGACCGAAAAGGGCAAAGTGCTGTGGGAAGTCTTTCTGTACGCTGTGAATATATGTTGCTCCCATTGGTTAATAAATAAGTTGCTTTGGCCTATGGCAAGGCAGCATAGAGGCTGGCAGGAAATCCAAGGAGAGAGACAGGAAAGAGAAAGGTGGGATGGGAGAGACGCGAGCCCACTGCCAAAGGAGCAACAAGATGTCAGCAGACTGGTAACACCAGACACCAGCCCTGTCTCCTTTATCTTTCTCTCTTCTGTGCCACTGCCTACACAGACCAGTATTGGGGAAAGGAAGGTTGGCTTTTATTCATATTAGCTCAGGCTTTAGCTTCTTTGGTTTAAAACATTTTTGCCCCAGTGACATCCATCTTGTGGAGAAGCTTGGTATGTGTGTGCCATTGCTGTGCAATGAATCACCCCAAACCTAGTATTTATTGACCATTGAATTCAGTGCCCCCCAATCATAAGATCCTGAAGGTCAGGAATCTGGGAGCCACCAGCTGGCATCCTGCTGTCCATGAGGCTGCCAGCTCGGGCTGTGGCAGGCCCACACTCCTGCTCTATTTACAGACCATGTTTTTGAGGCATTGCCCTGGATTTGATCTTTGCTTATAAAGTTTTCCTACCTTTTAAGATTGTTTGCGATCTAAGGAGGATGAGCGATTAGAGAACCATCAAGACCCAGCTCCATCTTTTTTATGGCCCATTCCACAGTTTGTCCATCTCCTTTTATATTTTATTATAGGCAGTGGGAGGAAACTGGGTGGATTCTTCAGTACTTTTCTTGGAAAGATTCTTAAGGAGACAACGCAACTCGCTAGCTGTACTGTGTACTTTCCACACAACCACAGCAGAGAGAGTTGCCAAGATTTCTGCTGAGCCACAACCCATATCTCCTGTTAGCTTCCGATGATGTTTCCTTTGATTTTCTATGTTCTCGAATTCCCAAATTCTTTGCACTTGAAGGTTTTATTCATTTATTTGTTTATGTGTTTTTGTATATATATATGTGTGTGTGTGTGTGTGTATGTGTGTGTGTGTGTGTGTGTGTGTGTGTGCATGTGGAGACTAGAGGTTAATATTGGATGTCTCCCACTATCACTCTTTACCTCACTTTTTGAGAAAAGGTCTCTCACTGAACCTGGAGCTCATTTGTTGACTAGGCTGAGTAGCCAGTAATTCCCCGGGATCCTTCTGTTTGTGTCTCCCAGTGCTGGTGTGACAGGCATTCACCACAAAGCCCATTTTTTTTTTTTACGTGGGTTCCGGTGATCCGAACTCAGGCTCTTCGGCTTGTGTGACAGGCACTTTATTCCCCGAGTCTTCTTCTTAGCCCTAAAGGTGATTTAAACTTTTGTTAACATTGCTTAAAGCCTGGTTCTAAGGTCAATCCCACATTCTAGACTTTTGTTAGGTAATCACCTCACACATACACCCAAATCTGTGTTAGCTGTCTATTTTCTGCATAGCTTAAGACAAGCATTTCTTACAGTTTCTGTGGGTCAGGAATCCCTGTGGCTTAGCAGATGTTTCTGACTCTGGGTCACTCATGAGAATGCAGTCAGGCTGTCATCCAGGCCTCAGTCCCATCTCAAGCGAGACTCAACTAGATGCTGGGAGATCAACTTGCAAGTTCATGTATGTGACAGTGGGCAAGCCACCTCCTTTCATAGGCCATTGGGATATGGCCTTTAACTCCTCATGGGCTACTGAATAAGGACCTCAGTTCTTCACTGAACCATCTAGGCCTCTGTGCAAGATGGCAACATGATTATTCTAGCCTGAGCAATCAAGGAAGAACAAGATGGTTTATAATGCTGTCTTGGATGTGACATCCCATAGCTTAGATTTCGTCAGTTAGAAGTGAGTTATTAAGATGGGTAGCTTAGATTTAGTCAGTTGGAAGTGAGTTAATATGGGTGTGGTAGTACACACATATAATCCCAACACCTAGGCTAAGACAGGAAGATACTACATTTGAAGCCAACTTGGGATATATTAAAAAAAAAAAAAAACAAACTTCCGGGCTAATCTGGACTGCATAATGAAGCCCAATAGAGGTGAGGATGGGGAAGGTGGGTTCAGTGATGCTCGTACTATAGAACTTTGGAGGTGAAGGCAGGAGGATCAGGTTTAAGGTTATCATAAGCTACATAATGAGTTTCAAGAACATTCCAGGTGACCTTTCTGAAATACAAAACTAAATAAACAAGCAAGTCATTAATCCAGGTCACACTCAAGGTGAGGGAGTTACCTAAAGGTCTTAATAGCAGACAGGGAATCACTTGAAATCAGCTTTGAAACTATTTACACATTTAAATGAGAACCTTTATAGGCACAGGGATTTATTGAGCAACTACTTTGTTCTAGACATTCTTCTAGGTGTTTGAGATGCATTGATGAGGAAAATTGACAAAGATGACCCTGGTCTCATGGTATTTCCTGAGGGAATCATGGAGGCAGGGTGTGTTTGAGGAACTGCTAGAGGTTTAGAGGGATGGGACTTGGATATGTGGTAGACATGAACTGCGTAGAGCCTTACTCACTAGACTGTACATTTGGATTAATAACACAAGCAAGGAGAAGTTCTTAATGACCACCAGTGATACAATTGTATGATAGGCTCCAAAATTATCAGCATGACAAGGGTGGGCGGTAGTTCATGTGAGAAATGTAGGTTTCTACCTCCTGCTATTGAGTCAAATGTGGAACTGCACAGGGGAATATTATTTAGAAATGGAAAGGAATGGCATACTGGCAGATGTTACAACTTGAGTGAAACTTGGAAGTGTTGCACTAAGAGAATTAAGTGAGTCACTAAAGACCACAGACTGCATGATTCCATTTATATGAAATGCCCAGAATGGGCGAGTCATCCATGAAGATGGAAAGTAGATTAGTGGTTTCCTACAGATGGAGAGGATGGGCGTGGAGGATGCTGGCTAGAAGATATTGGGTTTCATTTTGAGGCAATGAAAAAGTATTCTTAAATTGATAGGCATGCCTGTAGAATTCTGTGAATATAATAATAATAATAAAACCACATCAAGTTGCACACAGTCAATAGGTGGGTTGCATGGCATGTTGAGTTGTGCTTCAACAGAGATGTTTCAGAAACAGAAAACAGGCTGGGGATATAGCTCAGTTGGTGGAGTGCTTGCTTAGCATGAACCAAACTTGAGTTTGACTCTCAGCACAGCATGCACCCAGTGTGGTGGGACCAACCTATGATTTCAGCTCAAGGGTCAGAAGTTCAAGGTCATCTTCCGTAACACAGGAGTTTGAGGCCCTGTCACTATAAAACAAAACAAAACAAAACCTCCAAAATATAAAGCACAAAGTAAAATCCAACGAAGTTCTGGTGACTCTAAGCCCAGTTTTTGGATTAGCTTATCTCTTCTCGTTGTTTATGTTCAGTTTCTTAAACACCATCAAATCCCATTCTGGGTACCATCCCACCCCACCCCGCCTCTTTTCTTTGTCTCTTCTTTCCTATTTCAATGGGACTCTTTATCACATTTCTTATCCTCTGTCTCTTTCCCATTCTTTTCTCCATTCCAACCCATTTGGGGATCCTGGGCTCTGGTTCTCAGGGTCACCCATGTCCAGGTGTGACCATGTCTGCTGACACGCTCTGGGCTTGTCCCTTAACTTTGTCCTCACTTTGTTTACACATATACATCCTGGGATGCCCCAGCTCTCCCAGAGTGTGACTGTAGCCCCGTGCCTCATCTTCATCCCACATTCCAACTTGGCTGTGCCCCTGAAGAAGCCCACCTTGATCGTGAGCCCCAAGATAAGCACATGGTACCAGAAGCTGAATCTGTGGAGGAATCCACCCACAGGGGAAATGCCACACAGCTTCCAACATCTCTCCTCTGGGGAAATAGCTGTAAAATCCGAGGTACCAGGAATCTAGGGGAAATATGTATATGCAATGCAATGGCTCTTTTACTCCTCTGTTTATCCACCTTCCATGTACCAGTTGGTGTATGTGTCTCATTGTGAATTTTCACAACAATCCTTTGAGGTGGTTACTATTAACACCGTTTACCACATAGAAGTCTATGACCTCGATGAGTGAAATGACATGACCATAGCACATACCTAGCTCCTGGCAGAGTTGGGTGTATGGCGGTGCAGGGTGCCTGTCACTTGATTACTTTTGTCCTTCCCAAACTCAAGTTGAAACAATTCTCAATGCAACAGTATTGGGAGGCGGGGCCTAAGGGGAGGTCTTCAGGTCATGAGGTCTCTACTCTTATGAACCAGTTATGCTGATTGGCAGAGTTTAAGCTCTTTTCTCTTGTGTTCCTCTTACTCCCTTCCACCACGGGATGGCACAGCCAGACAGCCCTCATCAGACATGACCTGCTCAACCTTGAACTGTCTAGCTTTGAGATCTATAAGAAAGAAATCTCTGCTTTTCATTCTGTTACAGCTGCACAGGATAGACCAAGACAATCCTTGCTGGGTTTGGAAAGGTCTGAGATGGAAATGGGACCATGATGCTTTCCTGAGCAGATGCTTTTGATAGCATCCACTTGCTCATGAGACAGAGTGCACAGTATCTGATCAAGTCTCTGTTCTTCCCTTAGTTCTTACTGGCTCGACTCCATTCTGTGTCTTAAGAGGGCCACACATGCTTTCTCTCACATCTGGACCTTTACCTGAACTATTCTCTTTGTTGAGAATGTTCTCTGTTGCACATCTGTCTGTCCTTTCCTGGCCAAACTTAGGATTTATCTTAGTCATTTTTACCCAAGGCTGTTAGGTGTGTTTGTGTGGGCTTCCTTTGTCTTACTAATTGTCCTATACTCTTATATATTTGTTCATTCCCCCACTAGACTGCAAACTTTTGCAAAGATGCAAAACTTGTTTGCTTTGCTCAGTATACTATGCAATGACATCCAATACAAAAAGTGCTTCTTTAATATTGGAATTGATGGTGGCTAGTTGTAATGGCATAATTTAACAAGGAATTCAGTATTACTAAAAGATTTATGTTTCTTTGTGTGTGAGCTCTGTGTGCACTTATAGTGGCCAGAGGCAGATGTTGGGTGTCCTGCTCTATCACAGTTTGCCTTATTCCCTTGAGATATGGTCTCCCCCTGAATTTGTAGCTAGGCTGACAACCAGCAAGCCCCAGAAATCCTACCTTCTCTACCTCCACAGTTCTGGATTATAGGCATAGGTATAGCTACACCAGGCTTTTTAGAAGGATGCTAGGATCTGAACTCAGATCACCATGCTTTGATACACTGAGCCCTCTCTCTAGACCCTGAAGATGAGCTTTTTAACTGTGGTTTGGTCTTCCTTGTGGCTTGACTTTACTGGGGGTTTGTGACAACAATTGTCTTAGGTTTCTATTGCTGGGAAGAGACACCATGACCTCGGCAACGCTTATAAAGAAAACATTTAATTGTTTCAATAAACTTGCCCGCTTACAGTTTCAGAGGTTCAGTCTGTTATCATGGCAGGGAGCGTGGCTGCATGCAGTCAGACATGGTGCTGGAGCTGAGCGTGCTACATCTTGCAGGCAACAGGAAGTTGACTCACAGTCACACTGAGGGAAGTTTGAGCAAAAGGAACCTCAAAGCCCGCCCCCACAGCGACACACTTCCTCCAACAAGGCTAAACCACCTAACAGTGCCATTCTCTTTGGGGGCCATTTTCTTTCAAAGCACCACAACAATGTTGTTGTTGTTGTTGTTGTTGTTGTTGTTGTTTGGCTTTTCCAGACAGGGTTTCTCTGTGTAGCTTTGCATCTTTCCTGGAGCTCACTCTGTAGCCCAGGCTGGCCTCGAACTCACAGAGATCCGCCTGCCTCTGCCTCCCGAGTGCTGGGATTAAAGGCGTGCGCCACCACCGCCCGGCAACAATGTTGTTTTTTCATATTAAAAGTGCTAAGAAGAGGACATGACGGTAGGAGAAGAATATGCCGTGTGGGGGTCTGGGGGCCGGAGCAGAAATGAGCAAGATATAGTGCATACATGTATGAAATTATTAAAGAGTAAATAAAAATATCCCCATTTAAAAATGCTAGCACATTATTGATATCTTTTAAGATGCTGATGCCAGAAACATCTTTTCAGTGAGACAGAATTAGCCTCCAGTCCTGGCCTCTCTCCTACATACTCGTGCTGGCTGACTCACTTCCTTGAGCCTCAGACCTTTTACTAGGAAAATGGGAGTCGTATTTCCTGCCACACAGGTTCAGGAGGACTGAACGAAAGACTTCAAGAAAGGTTCTTAGCACAGGGGCTGGCACAATATGCTCGTCATTATTAGCATTATCAAAAGAATAATAAAAGCAGCCTCGCCTGACAATTAGTTGCATGACAGATGGCAGTTGCATTTATTATGATTATTATTATTATTATTATTATTATTATTACTATAAAGGAATGCCGGGGTTTTATTGTCATCGCTCTGAGGCTGATTGGCAGCAAGCTATTCTCTGGGGATTCAGGGAGGTGTAGCCAGTTCTGGGAAGCACACTCGCCTCCCGGTTTCCTGGAGGTGGATCAGGGGTGACTGATTCTTCCGGAACCAAGCCTAGGGAGAGCATACTGGCAGAATGTCATGCCCAGGACAGCACCTTAGTGGCATCTCAGGCAGAGTGCAACCCATCACTTGTAGAAGTCATGGCTTGGGATTTCCTTCCTCCCACGTGCCTGAAGCATGAAGAAACACCCAAGGACAGCTTTGAGAATTGCAGGGTGGAGTGGGGTAAGTGCTTAAGGCAGTTTTTTTTACTTGCAGGAGGGTATTGTGCAGCTCTGTTGAGACTTCCTGGCTGAGTCTTGGTAACAACCCCTGGAACTTACTCCTCTGAAGGCATGCAGATGATGGCCTGAGGCCTTTAGGGCCTGTTTTTATCAACAAGACACCCCCTTCTTCCCATCTTCAAAAGCTGGCCTTTAGGGGTATAAACACTTGGGTGTTCCAGGTAAGACCCAGGAGGTGGGCTGGGCCAAGAGTCTGAGGGATTCAGATATTTGGAGCAAGGGAACCTATTGGCTCTCTGGCTGTTGACCTGTGGATTCTGATTGTGGCCACTAGTACCCCTTATGTGAGTAGGCCCGAGACCCTGACTACTTGAAGACTATGATAAGAACTGTTTACATTCTAGAGAGTCTGGGAGTCTGGGCCAAGCTGAGCTGGAATTTTGCTATGCCCCTTACATCTGTGTACCCTGGTCAAGTTACAGCTTGTCTCTGAGCCTGGGCATCCTTATCTCCAAAGCATCTTCCTTTCATGTAAATCTTGATATGTGTTTGGATATAGTTCTTTTGACATTTGTTTTCATTCTTCCATTTTCCATTTCTTGCCATCTTTTGAGTCATTTGCATATTTTTCTCTATTTTTTTCCCCTAGGGTTCAGGACCTTGTACTCTATTACTGAGGTAAGCACTCTACTTCTGAGCTACCTAGCTGGCCCTGTATTACATGTGTTTGTTTGTTTTTAACTCTTCTGAACTAAATTATGTCATTTAAATTCATATGCTGGCATGCTAACCTATAGCATGATATTTGGAGATGACACCTTTGGGATGCACTTTGGTTTAGATGAAGTCGATTGTAGGGCCCGCATGATGGGAAGAGGGCCCTTGTAAGATAAGGTGTGGGTATGGGTGCTGGTGAGAGATGTTACTCCCTCTGCTTTAGCCTTACACACTAAGGGGAAGCCATGTGAGGATAGAAGGTAGTCATTCACAGCACAATATGAAAACCCTACCAACCCCATTTGCTCCTTCATCTTGGATGTTCACCCTCCAGAACTGTGCAAAATGCCCCCAGTCTGTGGTATTTTGTAAGTAGCCTGAGCAGACCAAATAATGTTTTCTCCTTTTGCCGTCCTTAGTAGTTACTCAAGAATTGCAATATTTACCCTTAACATTTCATACTCTACTTAGAATCAACATTGTACCATTTCTGTATGCATCTTGAAGGTCTTTTTATCTTTGCCCTTTTATATTGTGTTGTCAAATATATTTTGTGTGCAAACTATGAAAATCTTGTAGCTATCATATACACTTTTAAAAGTTTAAGAAGAGATAATAGTCATGTAAGGAATTAGTCATTTTCCCTGGCTGTTTCCAAGACAATTTATTTCTTTGTATTGGCTGTTTCTGATACATCTAGTCAAGAAAATAACATTTTCATACAAAAGGAATATAAGAAGGGCTCTATACATGATTGCAAGTTAGACAAAGCTGTATGAAATATGCACAACTTAATTGAATGTATTAACTTTTTCTAAGAACTGTATATTCCTGTGAAGATGAAAGAATGTAGTTCCATCTGCTCTCAGACTTTGAACTACATTTCTTAGGGTATCCCTAAATAGGGTTCCATGGGGAAAAAGTTGGTGCATGAGAGAATTCAGCAGCTTGAGTGGGGCTTTGGCCTCTTGGTAATGGAAGAATTTGGTAACAGCTTGTGAGAATTTAGGCTGTTGTTCTCCTCTTGAAGTTCTGGAAGAAATGATATTAACATTCGTAAGTAGTCTTTGCTGAGAATCTGGGCTGCCTGCTTCCACATCTCCCTCAGTACATGAAGCCAACTGCAACAAAAAGCAAGCCTCACGTGGCTGGAGGCCCTTCCAATTGTCATGATGAATATGAGGGCTACAGTTCAAAGGACCAAATTGCTTCAGACCAGATGACACCATCAGGGGACAGCTTTGATGATTCCAACCCCTGGAGGACACATTACTCTCTTGGTCCAGGACACATTTTGATTCCAATTCCTTCTTATCTTCCGTTCGGTCTGCCAGCACAGTGCTGGATGCCATGCCAAGCCAATCATTTTAGCCTGGAGGCCAGCCACAAGGAAGGAATTCTGGATAAAAACCACTGTTAACACATGGATTGTGCCTTGTACAAGTAACTGTATTTAAGTATTGCAAGTTGGCTCTTTGCTACAATATTGAGACCCATGGGCATAGTTATACCAAAACCTTTATAAAAATCAGGGTGGGCGTAATTCCTCAGCACATATCCAATATTTAAATATAATGACTTAAAGGTCTAAGTATTTACCACCCTATGAGCCCTTAAACTCTAAGATGAAAGGAGATATCTCTATGGCATCCATAGCTAGCAGTAAATTTCACACCAGCTCTGGAAGAACTACCCCAAGCTACAGGGCTAGTGGCTTCTTGGGATAGTTGGGATGAACTGGAAAACTATTGAGTTGACCTCAATGATGGAGCTCACATCTGTCTTCACCAATGGGTGGACTTGTACATTCATAGTATGGGGGCAATGGAGCCCTCATCAAGAGTATGTTTGGTGTATTCCAAAGATGAAAAGCTTCACAAACAAGTGGTACATCACCATTTCACCCCTTCAATAGCATGGTCTGTTTCAGTCTTCTGAAATAATATTGTGATTTCCCCTTTAGCTGTCTGCATCTCTTTCTAGATGTATATTTTGCCTTATTAGAGATTCTCCATTTATTTGTGAGATTTTCCAGGTGAATCATTACATGCATATAAATGATCGGTCTGTATACCTTGAACTATTTTTGGCAACTCAATTTGAATCTGGGTCTTAGGTTCCACTCAGATATAAATGAATGTGTCTGAGAACTTTATGAAATAGCCCTGGTCTCATTCTCATTGTTAATTTCTCTTTAAGTAATGGTATGTTGATGAATGCTATGTTTCTACAGTTTCTGATGCTGTCTTCATCAACTGTGTGGAAGTACTTTTCTTTTTCTGAAAATGGCCTAGAGGTGGAAAGGTAGTTTGACATTTGAGGGACCACATTCTTCTGTCTCATTGCCCTGTAGATTCCTTCACATCATCAGGATGGCTTTTGGAGCGTCTCTGCTGATGGATTGCCTCCAGGAAACCTTAACTACTGGTGGTCTGCCTGCACATGAGCTTGCCATTGAGGAAAATCTTGAGTGAAGAAGATGGAGTTACAGATAACTTTATGATTGATTTCAATAATAATTTTTCTCTAGTCATATAACAAATTACCACATACTAGACAGCTTAAAATAACACACATTATGTTTCTGTTGGTCAGGAGCATGGATATGTCTAATCTGCAAATAGAAACCTAGAAACAGAATGCTCAGGGCCTTACCATACTGCACATGAGGTCTCAACTAGGCTGTTATCATCTGAAGCTTGAATATGGAATAGCATGCTCATCCAGGTTGTCAACAGAATTCAACCCAGTGTTTTGTCGCGTATTGGTGGGATGCCATACTCGGGCCCTGGAGGTTGCCCAGAGTCCCTACCATATGGCTTCCAGATAAGCTCTTCACAACATGGCCAATGATTTTATCTTGGTCAGTATGAGTATCTTCTTCACTTACAGACTTTTGTGTAACAAAATGTATCCAATCATCAAGAGAGTGGTATTCCATCTATTTGCATGTTCTAAGCTTCAATGGGTTCTACTTGAACTCAAGGGGCTTGTACAAAGACCTTGGAATCATATTAGGGTTTCTTTTCTTTTCTTTTCTTTTCTTTTCTTTTCTTTTCTTTTCTTTTCTTTTCTTTCCTTTCCTTTCCTTTCCTTTCCTTTCCTTTCCTTTCCTTTCCTTTTCTTTTCTTTTCTTTTCTTTTCTCTTCTCTTTTCTTTTCTTTTTCTCACCTGGACTATGAGAAGATGAACTGCTTTCCCCTGACCCCACCATTTACTGGGTGTAGGGTTTTCATTGAGCCATTTTGCTTTTCTCAATATCATTCATCTGTAAATACCAGCTAATAATTTGCTTCCTGTCCACATTGCAGCTTTTGGGAAGGCTAACTGAGAGCACACATGTATAGAAGATATAAAACTAGGAGGTTATGACGTACTAATGACAATAAGCTGGTTCTCCAGATGAGGTCTTATATTGTAAGTAGTTATTGTCCTTGGAATTGAGTAAGTGTTGGGTTGCATAGATTTCCTGTCTATCTGTCATAGATGCACTTGAACAACAAAGGACTATGTTTAATTTTATAGAGATATTTATAGCTCAATCAATTATGGTAATTGAATATGCAAAAAGCTTAGCAATTGAACTCTCAAGGGCACTTTTTCTGAATGATTTAAATATCAAAAATACAGATTATATAACTTTTGCATAATAAACAATTAGACAGACACTTCTGCCAAACAAATGAAGGGCTGGAGTCATGCCATGAATTAAGTCAAAACAGAAAATGTCCAGATCTACAGAATGGCTCTGAGACCACAAAAGAATGAATTCACTACCTTAGGAATACTGTTCCCTCATTTTTACAAAAGAGGGGGATGAGCTACAAAATCCCAAGTTGTGTTTCAGATCAAAGACTCCAAAAACCAAAACGACAAGCCACTTCCAGATTGAGGGTTTCTTTTCATATTTATTTATTTATTCATGACTATGTGTGTATGCATGTGGTACATGTGTACACGTGGAAGTAAGAAGACAATTTGTGGGCAACAGTTTTCTTTCCACTATGTGAATACCAGGGATAGAACTCAAGTTGTAAGCCTTGGTGACAAGCACCTTTATCCACTGAACCATCTTGTTGGACTCTCCCCTATGGTGGTATTGTGTTCCCCAAAATATTGTGTACCTTAATAAACTTATCTGGGGTCAGAGACAGAATAAGCCACAGCTGTCTCACCTCGCCAGATCCTCAGCTGGTCTTGTTTCCTCAGACTGGAGGCCTCTGAGTCCTCATCCAGAATGGGTCTCAGCTGAACTGCTGCTAGAAGCCTGAATGCTTAACCAGGTCAAATGCTTCTCCAGGCCAAATGCTTCTAGTTTCTGGTCCTCACACTTTATATACCTTTCTGCTTTCTACTACCACTCCCTGGGATTAAAGCTTGCTTTCTGGGATTAAAGGCGTGAGTCACCAAGCTTGGGTGTATCCTTGAACACATGGATTTCTGCCTCTGGAATGCTAGGATTAAAGGCGTGTGCTACCACTGCCTAACCTGTTTAATATTGTGGCTGTTCCGTCTCTGACCCCAGATAAGTTTATTAAGGTACACAATATTTTGGGAAACACAATACCACCACACTCCCCACATCTTTATTATTATTATTTTTAGGACTTTTGGTATAATAAGTAAGCCTAACTACTACATGGCCCCCTCACGAGAGTCCTGTTTCCACGGCAACCTGTGCTAAAGGTTCTGTGTGTGGTGAGTGCTTTGGATGTAGCCATTCCCCTTCTAAAGAACACATTATTTCGCCAGGTGTTGCAAAAAAAATATTGTGATGGGTTATAGCTGAGGTCCAGGCTCAAGAATTATCCTCAGCTAGGAGAGCGTCCTGGCTCAAAGCCATTGCCTCTTTCAGGAGGAGCTTATGCACAGAGACAGGTGAACATAGGTGTCAGAAAGTAAGAGTACGGATACTTGTCTCCTTGAGCTCCATTTAACTCCGCTCCAGAGTTCCATAAGGGTGGGATATGAACTCCTTCGAAACCACCTCAAATTTAAGTGCTTTCTCCTGCCTAGTCTTGTTTGGTTCCTTTCTCACAGGTGCTGATCCTGAAGATGCTCCCAGTCAGTCACCATCTTGGTGTCTATTTCCCAGGAATCGTGAGCTAAGAGCCATCATTAAGTTGGCTTCATGATCAAGCAATACTGGACCTGCAACAAGTAGGTTGAATAACGGAACAACAAGCTTGGTTAAGGCACTAGCTCGGGAACATCATCAATGGTCCAGGAGGCATTCTGCTTTTCACTATTATCACTAGGATGAAAAAAAGGAGTATATAAACCGATGGCTCCAATGATAGCTTCATAACCCTGACTTTTCTCTTCTTGAAATTTTTTAAATTAAAAAATTACTAAAACGGTTCATGGTGGCATAGGCCCATAAACCCAGCAATAAAGAAGAAAAGGCAGGAAGATCATTGTTACAGGCCCGGGGTCATTCAGAGATTCACCAGTCTGACCATTAATCTGACCATTAATGAATATTAACAAAGAAGAGGCTTTTATTCATTCAAATACTGGCACCAGGTCACACCTGGCACTTGTGAGTCCCAAATACAGAGCCCAGCCACCTCAGTCAGGGGTTTACCAAGGCAAGGAACACAAAGTTACATTCTGTCTATGTGCAAGCAGAAGGTCATCCGTGCAGAGCAAGCTTTTGTTTACAGAAGCAGAGCCAGCAGTTTTCTTAGAGTTGAGCAAGACCAGGCAATTACAAAAATGAACCCTTAGCAGCCCTTAACATTTGGAAGTCCATTTCTTTCTTTCTTTCTTTTTCTTTCTTTCTTTCTTTCTTTCTTTCTTTCTTTCTTTCTTTCTTT
>CABHPR010140671.1:0-17085 GCA_902168415.1 Peromyscus melanophrys | reverse complement strand
TTTCTTTCTTTCTTTCTTTCTTTCTTTCTTTCTTTCTTTCTTTCTTTCTTTCTTTCTTTCTTTCTTTCTTTCTCTCTCTTTCTCTTCCTTCCTTCCTTCCTTCCTTCCTTCCTTCCTTCCTTCCTTCCCCCCTCTCTCTTTCTTTTTTTTTGCTTTATAGTTTTGCTTAAGCACAGTAATTTTAAACTTTCAAGCATAAAGTTAGCCATCAACATAATGTTAGCGATCACAATCACAATCATGTGTTCAAGACCAGCCTAGGCCACTCACCAAAACACTGTTTGAAAAGAAAAGGGGGGATGGTGGTTATGAAAGTTCCTACATGATTGCTAGTGAAGCCAGCACAGGCACAATAGTGACAAGATGGTTTTTAAAATTCTTTAAATTATTGTTATTTTATTATCAGTACTGTGTATGTACAGGATGTGTCTATGTGGGCATGCATGACATGGCATGTGTGTGGTGGTCAGAGGAAAGCTATATGGAGTCAGTTCTCTCCTTCCCACTTCCTGTGGGCTCTAGGGGTTGAGCTCAGGCCACCAAGTTTGTGCAATAAGCGCCTTTTATTGTTGAACTATCTCACCCAGCCTCTAAGGCCCCTTTAAAAAATGATTTCCTTGTGTATGCTGTGTCTTTGTATGCCACCGTCACTGTGTGTGTGTGTGTGTGTGTGTGTGTGTGTGTTTGCGCACGTGCCTGCACGTGTAGGTGAAAGCCAAGGTTGACACTGAGTGGCTTCCTCAATTGCTCTCCGCCTTATTTTCTGAGACAAAGTCTTTCACTGAGCCCTGGGGCTTGCCATTTTGGCTAGGTTGGCTGGCCAGGAGGTGTATAGGATTTACCTATCTCTGCCTCCCGGTGCTAGGTTTCAAATGTGTGTCACTGTGTCTGTCCCGCCCCTCCCCCCATGAGTGTGGTAAAACACACACTACAATAGAGAAGCTATTCCTTTTAAGGTCATCATCAGAGCTAAGTTGAAACCAAGAACTTGCTGCTTCCTGCTGTCACCAGCACTGAACCTGCAGAAAGCTGGAGAAGGGACAGTTATTGGTGCTCCAGGCAAACTTCTCCATGCTCTTGCTTGGCAGAACCAACAGCCAAGGGAGGTCGGGTGATTTGCTTCCCCGACCTCACCATAATGCATGGAATGGATGGGACTAATTTGTATATAGCACTTTAACTTACAAGGGGACCCTGAGGCAGACATGTCGTTTTAGCTTTCTAATTCCTCCAGTTAGAACAAGAGTGGAACGGAGGCTCAGTGTAGCATTTAGCTCACAATGATGACACACATAGCCATGTTAAAGGAAAACTGGAGAAAGCAGGTCTTGATAATAGAAATGGGAAGCTTCGTTGGGTGCAGAGACTACAGAGAGTGTTGCTGGGGTCTGACTTTCTAGCTGCTGCTTCTGCTTTTAGTTAGAGATTTGTCATTGTATAAGTTACTTTTCCTGTTGCGGTGGTAAAATGCATCGCAAGAGAAACTTAGGGGAGACAGGTTTGAGGGCACAGTCCTTCATAGCCAGGAAAGAATGGTGATGGGAACAGGAAAGGACTGGTCGGTCACTTTGTAGCAGCTGGCCACATTGAATCTGTGGTCAGGGAGGGGAGAGAGATGAACAGTTTGGCTCAGTTCACTTTGCCCCTTTTCTCCATTCTAGGACCACAGTTTGGAGGATGCTGCTGCTGACTTTCAGGGTTCGTCTTTTATCTTCTGTTAAATCTTGCTGGCATTGCCCTTACAGACACACCCAGAGGTCTTCTGTACAACACTAGGTCTTGTCAAGTTGACGGTCAAGATTAACTGCCATAGCCATCAAGTGCCACCGAAAGGAGGTATATTGGAGACTCCTCAATGCTCAGATCAGAATAATCGGCAGAGAATAGGAATGTAACATCAATATAAAGGTGGCCAAAGGTTCTCTTTTGAGCATAAGAGTATGTTGGGTTGTACTATACTAAAATCTAAGGAAGCGAGGGTTGCAGAATGCCTTGGGGACAAGGGGACATGGGACAGGTTTTTCATCAGTGATTGTAAGAATTCCCATATTGGTCACCATTTATAGGCTACTGCTTTCTTCTTGACACTTAAAAAAATTATCTGCATGTGTCATTTAAAAATGAATTCTTCTAGTTTACAAATAAAGCAATGGGTTTCATAATGACAAGGTCATTCATATACACCACCATACTTTGTTCTAATTTGTACCCATTTCCCATTGCTGGGTCCTTGCATGGCCCCAGGGACTTTACCTGACTTGGGCAGCGAGGGAATGAAGAAGAGAGAGAGAGAGAGAGAGAGAGAGAGAGAGAGAGAGAGAGAGAGAGGCAGACAGACAGACACATGTATAGAAATACAGAAAAACTGGGATCAAGTGGACTGGGCTCTATGATGGAGCAGCCGTAGTATCCTGGAAGCTCATCTTTATTGTCTACAGTTGAACAGGGGGGTGGGATTATTGCACACAGCTGAACAAGGAGATGATATTATTACACACAGATATGCAGAGAGGCAGAATTTATGGTGTACAGGTGGATTAAAGAGACAGGTTTAGCTAACCCAGGTAGGAGCAGGTCTGTAAGGCCATAAATATTTGGGAGAGAAGCAGATAGCTATGATGGACATTTTTACACACACACACACACACACACACACACACACACACACACACACTATCAGCATACGCACAAGGACTAGAGGAAAGCTTTGCCATCCCTCTGAGCCTCACAGGAGATGGATGGGGGAGACTGCCATTTTCTCATGGATCCTAGGCTTTGGAGTCCTTGACATGGCTGTGCGCCTGTCAACAATTAATCTTCACAGAACTTCACTCACCCAGGGCTTCTTCTGCTCCCCATACCCCAACCCCATTTTCTTCTCTTGGTGGTTTCCTTTCCCCCAGATAGTCACACTCTGTTTTCATGCCATGAAATCCATTACCCTCTCTTATTTCCTCCTCTGCATTTCCTCTAGACCATTTTCTCTTCTCTCAATAGTCCCCCGTCTACATTCATGTCTTATGTATGTATGTATGTAAAATTTAAATCTAGATGCCACACAAGATAAAAAATGTGGTATTTGTTTTTCTGTGTCTGGCTTATTTTGTTTAGTATAGTGAGTTCCATCCATTTTCCTGCAAATGTCATAATTTCACTCTTGTGTAATGACCGACTAAAATTCTGTCTGTCTGTCTCTCTGTCTCTGTCTCTATCTCTCTCTTCTCTGTTTCTCCTCATCTCTCTCTCCCATACTTGGGATTAGGCAGAATGTCTCATGTATACTACCACTCTATCACTTAAGTGTATCCCCAGCCCAGTACCATATTTTCTTTGTCTGTGCATCCACTGATGAACACCTAGATAAATAGGTTACATGTCTTAGCTAATGTGTTTTAAGAAACACTGATTTTTTTTTTGTGTGTGTATGTACATGCATGCACATGCATGTGTGTGTGAATGTGGGTGCAATCATGCCATGGCATGTGTGTGGGGGCCAGATAACAACTTTTGGGAATCAATTTCTTTTACCTTGCTGAGGGCTGTCTCTCTCCTGCTGGTGCTGCTGTGCTGCATAACCAGGTTAGCTGGCTTAGGAATCTCTGGGCAATTCTTCTATCTGCTTCCCATCTTGTCATAGAAGTGCTGGGACCACAGAAGCTCAGCCCATGCTGGCTTTTTACTTGAGTTTGGAAGAAGGAACTCAGATCACCAGGTTGTGATGCCTGTGTCTTTACCTGCTGAGCCATCTCCCAAGCCCCAAATAATTCAATTTTTTAATCCCAAGATTCTTGTAGCCATTAAAAAATGAACCAGCATAACAAGTCTTCCTTTCTCTGAGGATCAAGAAGCCCAGTGAATTCCTGAAGCTACAGACAATACTAGCTCTACAAGTGTTGTTTTTTTTAAGTGCTATATTTTTATACCACATACACATACATATTGTGGAATATTACTTTAAGATGTGTTACATTTGTTTATACTGTGGAATATTTGTTTAATGATGCAATGATGTGTTGCATTCTTTTATGCTGGATTTGTTTAACTTTGTGAAGCTGTGTTACTTTGCCTGCCTAAAACACCTAATTGGTCTAATAAAGAGCTTAATGGCCAATAGCTAGGCAGAAGAGGGATAGGCGGGGCTGGCAGGCAGAGAGAATAAGTAGGAGGAAAAAGAAGGAGGAGTGAGAAAAGGAGAAGGAGGGGAGGACACCAGGGGCCAGCCACCCAGCCACACCGCCAGCCATGGAGTAAAAAGTAAAAAAGAGACATATAGAATAGAGAAGATAAAATCCCAGAGGCAAAAAATAGATGAGATAATTTAAATTAGAAAAGCTGGCTAGAAACAAGCCAAGCTAAGGTTGGGCATTCGTAAATAAGAATAAGTCTCTGTGTATTTATTTGAGAGCTGGATGGTGGACCCCTCAATGAGAAAACAAAAACAAAAACAAAAAAAACCCCTCAACTACACATACACTTAGTAACTTATGCCCTCACCAAATACTTGTTATGCACCATGGTCATAGCTTTTGTAATTTAAGGTATGACAAAGAAATTAGTATGACTCCTTTTCTTCGCTACGCTTTTATTGATCCATTCTTACCACAGATCTTAGTAACGTCCACATACACTCTTTCCTCTTTCTTACTAATACAGCACTTTCACTTTTTCATCCGAAGGCAGTATTTTCAGCTTCTCCTTGGTGGATGCAAATTGCTAGCATCAGCACCCCTACGTTTGGGGGATGTTTTTAAGTAAAACAAGAGTTACAAGAAAACCAGTACTGTGATATAATGATGACGATGATGATGTTGATGATGATGATGATGATGACGATGATGATAGGTCTGACAACCGAGAAGGTTGTGAAGTGACTAACAGACAGGTAGCATGTATAGTGTAGATACAGTGGGACACAAGGATGATTCACATTCTGGGTAAGAGAATGGGGCAGTGGGACATTACGTAATGCTAATCAGAACACTGTACATGCACAATTTAAATTTGTGGATTATTTCTGGAATTTTTTTATCTTTAATGCTTTCAGAATATAATCTACTGCTAACATATGAAATGATAGAAAGTGTGAGGGATCAAGGTTTGGTGTATTTCATTAGTACTTCTATCAGGGTATCACACATTCCATCAGTACCCCATATCAGAGATGGATGTGTGGTAAGATCCATATTCTCCAGTTAGAATATAGCCATGTTGTGGTGATAATTTGTTTGTGATCTAGCAAAGCTTGCCTGAAGATCAGAGGGTGGCGTTAAACCATTAGTTAGTCATAGAGTCCAGGCAGTGATGACACACAACTTTAATCCCAGTACTTGGGAGGCAGAGGCAGACAGATCTCTGCGAGTTCAAGGCCACCTTGGGCTACACAAGATTGATCCAGTCTAAAAGAGAAACAGAACCAGGCAGTGGTAGCACACACCTTTGATCCAAGCCCTTGGGATCTCACGCCTTTAATCCCAGCACTAGGAGGTAGAGACAGGAAGTGATATGGCTGGGCAGAGAAAAGACTATAAGGCAGGAGGAGACAGGAGCTCAGTTCCCTTTCAGGCTGAGTATTTGTAGAGGTAAGAACTAGTGTCTGGCTGTTCTGCTTTTCTGATCTTTCATCTTTCACCCTGATACCTGACTCCGGGCTTTTATTTTTAAGACCAATTAGGATTTGTGCTACATCATGTGATGGTGATCTATCTTACCAATGACACCAACCAGATCTTCTTTGCACAGGACCTGGTTAACAGCAGCCTGAAATTGCTTCTCAGCCTTGTGTAACAGGAACCTCAGCAAAGCAGCAGCCCATGGCCTTTCTTCTGTGGCCACTTAGGGCACTGAAACTTAATATTCATCCTGGTCAAATCTGGCCCACACAGAACTCACTCTTTAAACAGAACTAATGGATTATTGATTTTCCCCAGTCTTGCAGTGAGCTGTAAAAGCATCAGTGTTGAGACTTAAAGGAGAGATAGTTCTTTGTAGAAAAATGTAAGAAAAGGGAATTAGATGGCAGCTGCTCATACTTATTATTATATTGCATATAATACTAGATAAAAAGATAAAATAATTGTTGTAGTTGGTTTTCTGTGTCTCTGAGTTCTGCATCCATGGATTAAGCCAATGGCAGATACAAAATACTTTAAAAAATTATTCTAGTATTGTACCTGTGCAGACATTTTTGTCAGCATTCTTTACATTATATCATATGATGAATATTTATGTGGCATTTACATTGTATTATGCAAATAATCTAGACGCAGCTTAAGGTATACACGAGGATGCATATGCACAGGTTATATGCAAGCACTGCATTATCATGCATATGGGTCTGAGCATCCTCATCTTTTGGTTGCAGGAGTCCTGGAGCAGCTCTCACTTGAACACGGAGGGATGACTATATTTTTCTGATACTCCAATAAGTCAGTGTGATTTTCCTTTTTCCATATCTTATTCTGCTCTCATCTTTCATCATAGTTTTTAGATTGAACGGTCATAGTACTAGACAGTGGCTCCCAATGTGAGTTTCACATCAGAAGTATCAGGGTGGCTTTTAAAATGATAAATGACAGGATCCATCATGGTGAATCTGTGAGAGTGAATTTGAGCATGTTGCCGTGATCCTGAGGTGTCTGCAGGCTTGAGAAGCACGGGCATACACGCAAATATGAGGACAAACTCACTTTCACTGACCCTGTCTAATAGTTGCTCTTAATAAATCTGATGGCCGAGTCAAGTAAACAGAGCCTCATCTCCTCCGCTGCTTGCTGAGGACTGAAGGTATTTGAAGTTTAGATGATAGTTTCCCCATGATGTATAGTACTAGAGAACATTTTACACATCTTCTTTTATGTTCGGACTCAGTCCTCATTACAGTCCTCTTGGATCATAAGCCCCATGACCACCTCTGAGTCACTCTGGTTGGTTTTTCCTGAAGAGTTTTCCAGCGTGCTGTAGGCAGGAAACACATAGAGTAATGTGTGTGGGTTTTTGACCTGTGCTGTGGCACCGTGAACACTGGCAATGAGCTTGGTGTCTTTAACTTAGATTGGGATAACCCAGCTACATCATGCATACGTTCCGGCTTACAATCACTTTTGCACCCACAACCCTAGACACCCCTCTTTTTCATTCACAAACACAGGCATTCATGAGTTCTGCTGCCACCCAGGATGACACTTCTGCCCAGTCTCCAATAAATTGCACTCCATGCAATCCTGATCTCTCTTCCATCTCACACCATCTTGGATCTGGTTCTCCTGTGCTGACACCAGGTTACCACAGTGACTTTCTGATCATTTCCTTAGGAGGGAAATATTGTTATTTCATACTTCAAAATTCTCCAACACAGGTTTGCACCAACTGAGCCCATGTTGTCTTCATTTCAAATTGAAAAACTGAATTGAAAGTTTGAAGAGAAATTATTGAAAAAAAAAATCTGTTTTCTAGCCCAAGATTCACGGTGGTGGTCTCCTTGTCTCCAACATGTAACAGAGTCAAAATATCTGTGTGGTAAAATGTCCTAATCATGTAAGACAGAGGCAAAGGTCACAGACGTAAGTTACAAAATTAAGCAACCAGTGGTAAGTTGTCCAGTGAGGCTCAGACCTGTCCTCATCTGTAAATGCGAGTGACGAGAATTCTATACTTTCTTCCTGAGATCATGTAATGGGGACTGAATCCTCACACAAAAGAAGAGGATGTACAAAACGTTTCCTATAGTACTATACATCAGTGGGAAAATATTATCTAACTGTCACATGCAAATGTGACAATGCATGTGAAAACACTGCTTTAAGTTGCTTCAGGAAATGTCAGTGGCTTTTCTTCACTATGCTCAAGTTTTTCCAAAGTGGAGTGTGTGTGTCTCAGCTAGTTTACCTGGGAAACAAATAAGAAATAACAGCCTCGATTTTATTTTGATATTTTAAAAAGCCAGATGCAAATGCAGACTGTTCATGTGTCTTTTTCAGCACATTAGCAGTGCCAATAAAGTGGCTCTGTGAATTGTAGCAAATTAAAAAGTATATTTCTGCAACATTTTGTAACACAGTAACACAATAATTGACCTGTTGTCTCATGTCAAAGCATGAACAATCAGGTTAAAGACGGATTGTGCATTTTTCCTTCGTGTAAAGCAAGTGTGGCATGTTTACAGATAAGCTGTGATAATGGTCTATCATCATCTACTGCTGCTTACTCAGCACTGAGAAAGAAAAGCAAGCCATGTTCAATGTATTCCTTGATTATAGGCTGAAAAAAATAAACAATATTGAGAACCTGGCATGTGTTTTCAAAATCACTCATTCTGATTTAGCTACCTTTGTGCCACTGTCACCAAAATATCTGAGAATAATTTAAAGGGAGGAATTATTTATTTCAATGTATGGATTCAACAGGTTCAGTCCATGTTCTCTTGGTTCTGTGACAAAATGGTCCCATAACCTACTTGAGTAGAACATCGTGATGTCCTGAACATGTGGCGAGGAAGGCTGTTCGTTATATGGCTAACCAAGAAGCCAAGAAAAGATGGGAGAAACTGGTATTTCTTCTTTCCCCTATGAATTGGTCAGGCCACTCAGCACATGGGATGGTACCACATGCGTTTTTCCTCCAACCTCATGGATCCCAAAGTGTGCCTCACTTCATCCTGAAGTGTTCCTCACTGATCCCCAAAATGTTTTAATTGACAGTAAAGATCAAATCCAGCCTGACCAATGAGTCAACCAACCAACTAACTACCCCAACCTAACCCAACAAGGTAGTCAACCAACCATCACAAACAATCCAACCAACCAACCAACCAACCAACCAACCAAACAAACAAACAATCTGACAGCTAACCAACCAGCCAACCCAACGAACCAACCAGCCAAACCAGCAGCCAACCAACCAATTAACTGATGCAACCAACTAACCAACCAATTAATTGACCAATCAATCTGCCAACAAACCAAACAACAGACAAACAAAAGGCACAGTAGACAGAAAGTATGTGTTAAGATGGTTACTTAGAATCTGACACATCAGTAATCATGTTAATTGAATGTTAAGAGAACAGATATTATTTAAAAACAAAGATTTCAGAGTGGGTGAAAATGTGGATCCCAGATGTATGATCTCTAGAGAGTCACATTTAAAAATAAGACTGTGGAGTAAATACAACAAAAGAAGGGACAGAGGTTGAAAAGGAGGGTGGCATCACCATGATTTTATCAGACTAAGTTAACATAGAAGGCAGAAGATTGCAAGTTACAGAAAACATTGGTAATAAAAATAGTTCTAACTTGTCAGGAAGATGTAGCACTTCTAAACTTGCATACACTTAACAACATAGTCTTAAATATATTTAAAGTTAACTTTGACAGAACAGCAATGGAAAGAACACAACTTGATATCAGACTGAGAAACCTTAGCATGTGTCTCAGAAACACAGAAAACAGACAACAACTTCACAATATTTTCTATACAGAAACTATCAAAACAGGGTGGTCTCATTACTAGTATGGTTGAATGAAGTTTGTTATTTATTATCATTTTTTTTACCTCTGTTATTTCAGGAAAGTCTGTTTCTGGTAACATCCAAGATCATCATGAAAGCTCTTTTGAAAAAATGAATGAGTGAACAGAATCAGGAAAGATTTTCTATGGCTTGCTTTGGCCTTTGTTTAGTCTCCACGCTTTTCATGCCAAGGCTCCACAGAAAGTAGCCTGAGAAACACTATCCTGCTGGGAACATTATATTATGACTCTATGTGGGCTGGCATACACTTTAGATACGTTTCTCATCATTGTGAGAAACACCTAACACAAAGGACTTGAGGGAGGAAAGATTTATCTTGGCTCCTGATTTCAGAGAGATTCTAGTCGGTCATGGTGATGGCATCATGCTCCAGAGGCTCATTCACCCCTTACAGTAGAGCAAGAAACAGAGGAAATGTTGGGGGAACCAGGGCCAGGGATAACTTTCAAAGGTCTACCCAGGGACCTCTGTCTGCTAGCCAGGGCCCAGATACTAAGAACTCCATAGCCTTTAAAGTAACTTCACAAGCTGGGACCAGCCTGTGGTTATTTCAGATCCAAACCTTAATAGCACCCTGGACAGTAAGAATATCCTCAGAGTTATTCCTTTTGGGCAGAGCTCACAGTAATGAAAGCGTGCAACCACAGGATCTCATTGCACCAAACCCCATGATACATAAATCAACATCTCAGCTTAAGGTGACACTCCAAAACCCAGCACCTACTTTCCTTCAAAGCTAAGGACAGCACGAAGGAAGCAAAAGTGGGAGATATAATAATTTTAGCTAACATGCATATAATACCTTACTCAGCACACATAAGAATCCATGGAAAGGGCCTGTGCAAATGAGAAACCCTAATAGTTATACTTGAGTAGCTTCAGGGAAAATCTGACTTCTTCTGGCACACAGTAGGAGTCCATAAATATTTGTTGAATGAATGTTGAAAATGAATGATTGACCTCAACTCCAGCTGACACCTCCTTCTCAACCACAGGCCATGCCAGCCAGACAACCAGGTAGGCTGCCCACAGACTTCCTCTCTCTCTCTCTTCTCCTAGAACTAATCCCTAAATCTCATCTCTTGTGCTGCAACAAATTACCAGCTGCAGCTGCCCTTCCTACAGTCCACATCTCCTGTGGATCCTACTTGCCATCCCTTCCTAACCTCCCTCCCTCCCTCCACTTGTCACTGAATTCCAGCCTCCAACACCAGCTGGCATTCCCTGTGAACATACCAGTTTAGCTGGTCAGGAATACAAGTAACACACCGCCATCAAACTTTCTGAAAGTCTGTAAAGGAAACAGAAACCAAGGAACAGTACACCCACCCAACAAACACAAACCCAGAAATCAGCACCTAGGTCTATAATCACCCCAAACCCAGATTCCTAGACACCAACATAAGAACACAATCAATAACAGCCAGGGCAATATGTCTCCACAAGAGCCCAGCTGTCCTACCATAGCAGACGCTGAATATTCCAACATAGCTGAGGCACAAGACAAAAACCTTAAAATCAACTATGTGAAGATGATAGAGGTCCTTAAAGAGGAAATGAAGGAATGAATAAGTCCCTCAAAGAAAGCCAAGAAAATACAAACAAATGGTTGAAGAAAATGAATAAAACTGTTCAAGACCTGAAATGGAAATAGAATCAATAAAGAAAACAAAACTGAGGGATTTCTGAAAATGAAAAACTTAGGAATTCAAATAAGAACCACAGAGGCAAGCTTCATCAACAGAATACAAGAGATGGAAGACAGAATCTCAGGCATTGGAGATAAAATAGAAGAAAGGGATACATCAGTCAAAGAAAATGTTAAATCTGAAAAATTCCTGACACAAAATGCCAGGGAACGTGGGACACTATTAAAAGACCAAACCTAAGAATAATAAGAATAGACGAAGGAAAAGAATCTCAGCTCAAAGACCCAGAAAACATTTTCAACAAAATTATAGAAGAAAATTTTCTTGACCTAAAGAAGGACATGCCTATAAATATACATTTTTTGGTATAGCTCACAGAATACCAAAAAGATTGGAGCAGAAAAGAAAGTTTCCTTCCTATATAATAATCACAACACTAAACATACAGAACAAAGAAGGAATATTAAGAGCTTCAAGGGAAAAAGACCACATAACATATTCAGGCAGAGCTATTAGAATTATACCTGACTTCTCAGTGGAGACTCTAAAAGCCAGAAGGACCTGGACAGATGTGTTGTAGACTCTAAGGGACCACAGATTCTGGCCTAGACTAAGATACCCAGCAAAACTTTTTATACCATAGATGGAGAAAACAAGATATTTCATGATAAAGTCAAATTTAAGCAATATCTATCTGCAAATCCAGCCCTACAGAAAGTGCTATAAAGGAAAACTCCAACCCAAGGAGGTTAACTACATCCATAAAAACACAAGAAATAAATAATCTCATACCAGCAAAACCAAAAGAAAGCAAACACACATACACTCTCATGCACACACCACCACTACCATCAACAACAACAACAAAATAACAGGAACCAATAATCATTGGTCATTGATATATCTCAATATCAATGGTTTCAATTACCAAATAAAAAGACACAGACTAACAGAATGGATTAAAAAACAGGATCCATCCTTCTGCTGCATCCACGAGACACACATCAACATCAAAGATAGACATTATCTCAGGGGTAAGGGTTGGAAAAAGATATACCAATCAAATGGACATAAGAAGCAAGCCAGCATAGCCATTTTAATATCTAACAAAATAGCTTCAACCCAAAACTAATTAAAAGAGATGGAGAAAGACACCACCTACTTATCAAAGGAAAAATCCACCAAGACGATATTTCAGTTCTTAATGTCTATGCCTCAAACACAAGGGTACTCAAATTTGTAAAAGAAACACTACAGCAACTTAAATCACACATTGATCTTCACACACGGATAGTGGGAGACTTCAATATCCCACTCTCAACAATGGACAAGTCATCCAGACATAAAGCTAAACAGAGAAATACTAGAGCTAACTGATATTATAAACCAAATGGACCTGACAGATGTTTACAGAACATTTTACCCAGACACAAATGAATACACCTTCTTCTTAGCCTCTCATGAAACGTTCTCCAAAATTGACCACATACTTGATTACAAAGCAAGTCTCAACAGATACAAGACAATTGAAATAACCCCCCTATATCCTACCAGACCATCATCATGTATTAAAGCTGAATATCAACAACAACAGGCACAACAGAAAGGCTACAAATTCATGGAAACTCAACAAATCTCTATTGAGTGACTACTGGGTCAAGGCAGAAATAAAGAAAAAAAAATTAAAGACTTTCTAGAGTTCAATGAAAACGAATACACAAGCATACCCAAACCTATAGGACACAAAGAAAGCAGTACTAAGTGGAAAGTTCATAGCAGTAAGTGCCTACATAAAAAAATTGGAGAGATCTCAGACTAGCAACTTAACAGCACACCTGAAACAAAACAGCACATTTCTAGAACAAAAAGAAGTAATCACACCCAAGAGGAGGAGAAGGCAAGAAATAATCAAACTGAGGGCTAAAATCAATAAAATAGAAACAAAGAGAACAATACAAAGAATCAATGAGACAAAGAGTTGGTTCTTTGATAAAAATCAACAAGATAGATAAAGTCTTAAAAACAAACTAACAAAAACACACAGAGAGAATATTCAAATTAACAAAATCAGAAATGAAAAGCAGATGTAACAACAGATACCAAGGGAATCTAGAGAATCAGAAGGATGTACTTTAAAAGCATGTATTCTACCAAATTGGAAAATCTAAAAGAAATGGCTATTTTCTTAATAGGTACCACTTACTAAGATTAAATCAAGATAAGATAAACAATTTATAGACCTATAACCCCTAGTGAAATAGAAACAGTCATTAAAAGTCTCCCAACCCAAAAAAATCCCAGAACCAGATGGCTTTAGTGCAGAATTCTGCCAGACTTTCAAAGAAGAATTAATGCCAATACTTCTCAATTTATTCCACAGAACAGAAACAGAAGGAACATTGTCAAATTCATTTTATGAGGCCACTTACCTGTAATTATACTTTTTCATCAGGACTACTGGCCTACAAATAGTGACATAGAGACTTCTTATTAATTATGAAAGCTTGGTTTTTAGTTTAGGCTTATTTCAACTAGCTCTTATAACTTAATTTAATCCATTTATATTAATCTATGTTTTGTCATAATGGCATTACCTGTCTTTCATCTTGTACCTCCTATTTCTTCTCCATGTCTCCTGGCTTCTCCTGCCCAGAAATCCTCCCTGTACCTCCTGCCTAGCTATTGGCTATTCAGCTTTTTATTAAACCAGTCACAACAATATAGCTTCACACAGTGTACAAGTATCCCACAACAGTTATCCTGACACCCAAACCACATAAAGACTCAACAAAGAAAGAGAATTATAGACCAATTTCCCTTATGAATATAGATGTAAAAAATATCCAAAAAGTATTTTCAAACTGAATTCAAGAACAAAAAGATCATCGACCATGATTAGTAGGCTTTATTCCAGAGATTCAGGAATGGTTCAGTATTCAAAATTCAGTAAATGTAATCCTCTATATAAACAAATTGAATGAAAAAAAAACCATAATCATCTCATTAGATGCAGAGAAGGCCTTTGACAAAATCCAAAAGCCTTTCATGATAAAATCCTAGTGAGATTAGGGATACAAGAGACATACCTAAACATAATAAAAGCAAATTACAGCAAGCCTACTGCCAACATAAAATTAAAAGGAAATTGTGGTAATATTTTGTTTCCTATCTAACAAATAAAGCTTGCCTGAAGATCAGAGTGCGGAGCTAAGCCACTAGTTAGCCATAGAAGCCAGGCAGTGGTGGCACACACCTTTGATCCCAGTACTTGGGATCTCATGCCTTTAATCCCAGCACTAGGGAGGTAGAGACAGGAAGTGATGTGGCTGGGCAGAGAGAAGAATATAAGGTGGGAGGAGACAGGAGCTCAGCTCTTTCAGGCTGAGGAGTTGGCAAGGTAAAAGGTGGTGGCTGTGGCTTGCTCTTTTGTCTCTCTGATCTTTCAGCATTTACCCCTGTATCCGACTCTGGGTTTTTTAGTTATTGAGACTAATTAGAATTTGGGCTACAGAAGAGAAACTCAAAGCAATTCCACTAAAATTAGGAACAAGACAAGGTTGTCCATTCTCTCTATATTTATTCAATATAATACTTGAAGTTCTAGCTAGATCAATTAAGACAACAGAAAGATCAAGGAGATACAAATTGGAAAGGAAGAAGTCAAAGTATTGTTATTTGCAGATGATATTATAATATAAAAAAATGACCCTAAAAAATTCCACCAGGGAACTCCTACACCTGATAAACACTTTCAGTGAAGTGGCAGGATACAAGATTAGCTAAAAAAAAAAATCAGTAGCTCTCCTATATACAAATGACAAACTGACTGCAAAAAAAAAAAAAAAAAAAATCAGGGAAACAACACCTTTCACAATAACCTCAAATAATACAAAATATCCTTTTGTAAATAAAACCAAGCAAGTGAAAGACCTGTAAGGAAAAACCTTCAGGTCTTTGAAAAAACAAATTGAAGAAGATGTCAGGAGATGGAAAGATCTCCCATGCTCATGGAGTGGTAGGACTAACATAGTAAAAATGACAATCCTACCAGAAGCAATCTGCAGATTCAACACAATCCCCATCAAAATTCCAACACAATTCTTTACAGACACTGAAAGAGCAATACTCAACTTCATATGGAGAAACAAAAAAACCCAGGATAGCTAAAACAATCCTATACAATAAAAGAACGTCCAGAGTTATCATCATTCCTGATGTTAAACTCTACTGTAGAGCTATAGTAATAAAATCACATTGGTATTGGCATAAAAACAGACAGGTAGAACAATGGAATAAAATTGAAGACCCAGATGTAAATACACACATATGGACACTTGATTGTTTTGATAAAGAAGCAAGAAATATAAGAGGAAAAAAAAAGAAAGCATCTTCAACAAATGATGCTGGTCAAACTGGATATCTGCCTATAGAAGTGTGCAAATAGATCTATATCTATTACCCTGAGCAAAACTCAAGTCCAAGTGAATCCAAAGACCTCAACAAAAACCAAGATACACTGAACCTGATAGAAGAGAAATTGGGGAATAGCCTTGAATATATTGGCATAGGAGACAACTTCTTGAACAGAACACCAATAGCACAGACACTAAGATCAACAATTAATAAATGGCACCTCATGAAACTAAAAAGCTTCTGTAAGGCAAAGGACACTGTCAATAGAACAAAAGGCAGCCCACAGAATGGGAAAAGATTTTTACCAACTCCACATCTGACAAACAGCTAATATACAAAATATATAAAGAACTCAAGAAATTAGATACCAACAAACTAAATAATCCAATTAAAAATGGAGCACAGATATGAACAGAATTCTCAACAGAGGAAACTCAAATGACCAAGTAATACTTAAGAAATGTTCAACATCCTTAGCCATCAGGGAAATGCAAATCAAAATGACTTTGAGATGCTATCTTACATCTGTCAGAATGGCTAAGATCAAAAGCACAAGTGACAGCTCATGCTGGGGAGGATGTGTATCAAGTGGAACACTCCTCCATTGTTGGTGGGGGTGCAAACTTGTGAAGCCCACTTGGAAATCAATATGGATGTTTCTAAGAAAATTGGCAATCAATCTACTTCAAGCAAGACCCAGTTACACTGTTCTTGGGCATATACCCAAAGGACCCTCCACCATACCGCAAGGACACTTGCTCAACTATGTTCATAGCAACTTTATTTATAATAGCCAGGAACTAGAAACAACCTAGCTGTCTCTCAACCAAAGAATAGATAAAAAAAATGTGGTACATTTACACAATGGAGTATTACTCAGCTATTAAAAACAATGATATCATGAAATTTGCAGGCAAATGAATGAAACTTACAAAAAAATCATTATGAGTGAGGTAACCCAGACCCAGAAAGACAAAAATATGGTAAGTATTCACTTATAAGTGGGTATTAGCTATTAAATAAATGATAATCAAGCTATAATCTGTAGACCCAGAGAGGTTAGGTAAAGAGGAGGGATGTGTGTGGGAGAACACATGGATCTCTCCAGGAAGGGGAAATAGAATTGATTTTTACTGGTGGGTTGGGGGTGATTGCAGATAGGAACAGGAGGGATCAGGTGTGTGGGGGAAGATAGGATGGAGGGAGAGATGGCTAGAATTGGGGGACACTTGTGGGGTAGTGTAGAAACCTAGTGTAATGGAAACTTCCTGGAATCTATGAAGGTGATCCTAATGAGGACTGCTAGTAATGAGGGATATGGAGTCCCAACTGGCCATCTCTTACAGCCAGCAAGGCTTGTAGCGGAGGGAATGGGTTGCATTGACTTGAGTTGCTGGCCAAGGGGGTCCCATGGAAATCCTGAAACAACCCAGGCTGTTGCCAAGACAATGGATTGCTCTCCACAAACTGACAGCAGGGCCCCATTGCCAAGGACAA
>CABHPR010140670.1:14408-37436 GCA_902168415.1 Peromyscus melanophrys | reverse complement strand
GAGGAGGAGGAGGAGGAGGAGGAGGAGGAGGAGGACGAGGACGAGGACGAGGAGGACGAGGAGGACGAGGAGGACGAGGAGGACGAGGAGGAAGAGGCAACAGGAGCAGTGGGTACAGGATCCAGCTCTTTACTGAGCCAGTGAGTTCCCGGGTACATGCCCCGGAGTTACCTAGGCTGGCTGAGGTAGGGGCAGGAAGCAGAGGAGGGGCTTCTGGGGGGGGCAGGTGGGATGTAGCCACTCAGGGCTGGCAGGAGCACCAACTGGACCCTAGGTATAGCAGGACAAGGGGAAAGGTGGAAGGGGAGGGAGCCAGCTGGACTGAGGGGGTACAGAGCCTTAGGAGCAGCCACAGACCTCTGCAGAAGCAGGGCCTTTGGAGACACTCCTACCCCAAGGGCCTTGCCCTCTCTGACACCAACACCTCCAGAAGAACCCACTCGAAGTCTTTTGGGTCCTGGACACTAAGCTCTGCTCATCCAGGTTACATCCAGGTCCTGAACGGGGAGGGGTCTGGAAATGGATGCGCTCGCTGCCTCTTGGGTTGTGGGGAGGGGTGCTTCCTCTGGTGGTCTCCAGCCCTAAGGGGAGTCAGCCCTGGCCCAAGCCTTAGCACTGCCCATGGAGAAGGAAAAAATACCAAAGAAAATGCGGGTGACAGATGAGCCCCCCGCCCCCGCCCTCCCATCCCCGTCTCCCCATCTGCTGTCCCCCAGGAGTCTGCACATGGCCAGGAAGCAGGAAACCTCTTCCTCTGGGACAGCTCAGAGCCCCGATGCAGGTGTGGAAAGTCGAGGCTGGTGGCTGTGGAGGTCTCCACCATGGATCGTGTCCATCCATCCGTGTGCTGCTGGGCCATCACACCTTGGCCTCCAGCATCTCCAGGAAGAGTTTGTGCATGGGCACCTTGCCCTGCAGTTTCACGCTGTAGAAGTGCTGCACGGCTTTGGCCGCCGTCTGCCGCAGCAGGGGCAGCGTCAGCAGCAGCTTGCCCGTCCTCCGGGGCTCCTCGTGGCGCTGGCTCAGCTCGTAGTCCTGCAGCGCCTCGTGCAGCAGGTCCTGCAGCTTCTGCACAGCCTCTAGGTCTTCAATGTACATGGAATCTGCAGACACGGGAGGAGAGGGTGTCAGCGTCGGCAAGGGTTTGGCTGCCCCAGGGTGGACAGCATGTCGGGAGTGGAAGCCAGACCAGCAGGTCTACCTTCAAAGGCTGACTGTTGAAGAATAAGGATCTTCACTTTAGGGCTGAGTCAAGAGACCAATGGTGGCACTGGGCTCGTCCCCAGAGAGACCACCAGGAGGGTACTGAAAGGGTTTGAACATGGGCAGATCTGTTGGATACCCTGGAGGTATCCAGGGGACCCTGGAACCTGGCCGGCAGAGCTGGAGTCTTACGTCCCTCACTTGCAGGCTGTGAGACTTGGGGCGAGTTACTTAACTTCTCTATCTCTCATTTTCCCCTCACAGGGTTCAGGGGGTCATACAGGCTAAGGGTATAGAGCAATCAAGTGCCCATGTCCCAGGAGCCTCACCACCATTACCACTGGCACCATCATGTCTTTATGATCTGCTGAGCCACAGGTATCACCCATCTGCGGTACAGCCCACCTCACAACTCTGGCTGCAGAACATCTGATATAAAGGGGCAGAAATCAAGGTCTAGCTGCTTGGGGGGGGGGCGGTGGTGAAGGGAATACAGGGACATGGTGACAGAGGGAGCCAGTGGGAATACAGCTCAGTGATGGGTGCTTGCCTAGCATGCTCAAGGCCTGGGGTCTGATCCCCAGCACTGCATTGGCTCAGAATGCAGCCCACGAACTCACCCATCTGAAACACTGGGATAGAGTTGGGTTGGGTCTGAGCAGAACAAAGGGGATCTCCTAGAACCTGTCCTATGGGGGAACTACCCAGCCACTTTCTGTTATCTTGTGCGGCCCCCATGACCTGCAGCCCCAAAGCTTGCTGTGTGGGCACAGGGAGCTGAGCCAACCTTGTGGATTCCTCAAAAGAGCAGGCAAGTCCAGAGCATGCTGGGTGGCCTGACACCGGACTGCTAAGGCAGCTGCTCCAGCTGGCTGGTCCCAGTGATGCTCTGGATTCCCCTGGGTCTCCCTCCAGTCTGTACTCTCCAGAGTCCCTTCAGGGTTGGACCCTAGCCACCTCTGACCCCATTTCCCATCCTGTCACCCTCCCCACGGAGCCACAATTGGCAGGTGCTTTCAACCGAAAATGAAATAAAATAACACTGCAGGATCAATTTCTTCGCAATCCATCAGCGAGTCTGTATCAATGGCATTGATAAACTGTTAATTACAAAATCAATAGCTATGAATTTTTTTTCTGCTGTCAAAGAGCCCTAGAGATGGCGAGGATGCAGGTGAGTGACAGCTGGCATACTCTCAAGGGGCTGGGTCAGCCTCTGATGAGCTCTGTTCTTCTGCCAGGTCCCTGAGTCACCCCATCTACTTAGCCACAGGGGCCCCTGTACTGATGCCAAGAAACCTCAGTGGTCTCCTGGCTATCCCTTCTCCATCCAACATGCGCGGTAGGCTCCTGGGTGACTGTCCTGCCCTGAGGCTATGACCTGCAAGGTCCATGTCCAACAGCTCTTCCTTCCTGGACCACAAGGCACTAGGATCTTTGAAACCAATGGAAGATAGGAGTAAGGAGTCTCTGGGGGCAAGCAAGGGCCACTGCCTGGGAGGGTGGTATACACCTGTAATTCCAATAGTTAGGAGGCTGAGGCAGGAGGATTGCCAGGAGTCTTAGACCCACCTGGGATATACAGTCAGTCTCAGGCCAGCCTGGGCTTACAGAGTGAAACGGTCTCAAAACCCAGAGAGATGCCAATCATTATTGGCTTGCTAATTATAGCAAATTACCTAATGCAAGATATTAACAGTGGAAAGAGCACACTGAGGATGAGGAGGAGCAGGATGACATAGTTCTGATGCAGACTGCTCTGCTGTGCTGTGTGGAGCTCACATTGACTGACAATGGGGGGGCGGGGCGGGGGGATTGATGACGTCAGGAAAGGCACCAGAGGGTAAGTCTGGGGACCTAACAACAACAAACCGATGTGGCTGAGGGTGGGAGTGCTACGGAGTAACGTGGGTCTGAGCCATCAAGTGTCCCTGTATGTGCTCCAAAGCCACAGAGTGACCAATGGTCCCAGTTTGTCAGCCACTCAATGAGTTCCTCGAATATGAGACTTTCCAGGGAGAGCTTGGCACGCACAGAAGCAGCAGTCTGCCTGTGTGTATATCTCTACCTGGGAGCCAGCTTTCCCTCATCTGTGTGCTGGGAACACTATTTCCTCTGACATTATAATAGCGGAGACAATCGTCAATATTTACTGAGCTTTCCTCTAGGCCAGGCACTGGGCTGCATTATCCTTGGCTGATCTTTAATATTCACAGGTGCTTGAAGGAGGTACTGGGAAGGCCTCCCACTCAAGGACACAGTTAACCAAGGTCATGCTGTTAGTGTCAGGGATAGTTTGTGTGTGTGTGCGCCACATGTGTGCAGTGCCAATGGAGGTCAGAAGAGGGCGTTGGATCCTCTGGAGTTGGAATTAGAAGTTTGTGAGCTGCCATGTGGGTGCTGAGAACTAAACCCAGGTCCTCTGCAAAAGCAGCCAGTGCTCTTAATTGCTAAGCCATCTCTTCAGCCCCAGAGATAGAATTTGAACTCAGGTCCACCTGGCCCAGGCCAGAGCAAGGAACTCTGGCACATACTGCCCTGCAGCAGGGTTGTGATTGTAAGGACACATGTCTAGCACTACTCTCACCTAGAGACCCTGCATTTCTCCCCGTCCCTAGCACCCGACAGACAACCTCCAGAAGGACAGCGGCTCTAAGTGTGGACAGATCCACCCATTACCCAATGCCTCGCCCGGATAATCTAGTTGAAGTTGTAGGAACTTTAGGAAACTGACTAATCTCAAAACTTTGAATGCTAGACAACCATCCACATGGGAGGTTAGATGTCTTTGTACCCTGATGATCTGATGGGAAGGTTCAAAGAGCAGTCTAAGACTGTGTTATCTGAGAATTCGATGACCTTGTCTTGGATCCTAACTCTGACACTTTTTTTTCTAATTTTTTAAAAAATATATTTTAGGACAGGGTCTCACTAATGGCTAGCCTGGAACTCATTATGTAGATCAGGCTGGCTTTAAACTCAAAGATTCTCCTGCCCCAGTCTTCTTAGTGCTGGGATTAAAGGCCTGTGCCACTACATCTGGACTAACCCTGACATCTTTAAACAGTGTGTGTCTCTGGACAAATTCCCAGCCTCAATTTCCACATCTATAAAATGGGATTATAATAAGAATTAATGTGCATGATGTCATAGCCAACTTAGCAAGCTGAGCACTCACTACTGTGTGCTAGGTATGTGGTTAACATAATTATGCATAAATATACTGTGGATTGAGCACTGCTTATGGTCGCCTAGGCTCAGAAGGAAGCAACATGCTCAAGGGGTAGATGCAGACACAGCCCTTAGCAACGGACTCAGAATCTGCATCCTTTGGTTTCCACAAATAAAAGGTCTAGGAAACCAGCGCTGGCCTCCATGACGATCCTTTCAACTCCAGGCCACCCTTGCAGTGTGGGGTGGCTTAAATGAGAAATGTCCCCACAGGCTCATGTATGTGAAGTCCTGTCCCCAGGTGGTGGTGTATTGGGGAAGTTATGGAACCTTCAGGAAGTGGAGCCTTGCCGGAGGAGCAGCTTTGAGGTTTATAGCCTCCTTCCACTTCCTGTTCGCTCCCCCTGCTCCCTTGTGTGTGGATGAAATGCCACCTCTCTGCTTCCTGCTGCCACACCAAGCCTTCTCTCCCCATTCCGGTGATGGACTCTATCCCTCTGGAGCCCTAAGCCAAAAATAAACCCTTTCTTCTGTAGGCTGCTTTTTTATCACAGGAAGAGAAAAGGACTAACGCGCAGTGTTCGCCAATGACAGCAATGTTCATCACCCCATACCCATCACAGCCAGCCCCGCCCACAGCCTGAGCTTGCCAGGCTCCCTCAAACCCCTTGAAGCCCTCTGAGGGTCACACGCCACCATTACCTGAGTTGGCTAGAGCCAGGGCCTTGAGCGTCACAAACTCCTCCTTCTCTACCTTGAGCTTCTTGTACCTGCGTACCAGCTGCAGGATGGCTCGGTAGAGCTCCAGCAGCCCCGCCAGTCGAGAGTGCTCCTCGTCCATGATATAGTCCTCCGCGTACACCAGCTTATCATCATAGGGCAGCGAGCGGTACACGATGCCCAGGATGAGGATCTCCATCCAGGCACTCTGCAGCAGGCTCATCTGGTCCCCGAGTGACAGATTCGAGAAGCCTGCAGAAGCGGGAGAAGAGGACAATGATCAGAAGTGGGGACAGGGTCTTCCCTGGGGCTTGCTAGAGGGCAGACTAGGGGAGGGGGTGAAGCGGGGGGACTGTGTCCTTGCATTTCCAGACCCTGCTGGGGGTGGGGGAACCATGTGATGCTGCTTCCACCCCCTCGGTAAATGAGTCACACCAGAATTCATGGGAAAGACTTACATAATAAGAGCTGGGTCAATGTTGACAGTTACTATCACTATGCTTGTTGGTTCTAGGTCTTTCCCAGTATCTGGAGATTAATTAGGTGCATATGTAATAGAAGGAGCTGCTGAACTAATAGCAGGATTTGAGGGTGGCAAGACGGGGCCTCTAACACTCTGCTCCCTCCCAGGAGTCTCTCTGTTTTAAAACAATTCTGAGTCTAATGTAGTTTCCAGCCAAGAAGGAGGATTCAGTTGTCCACTGGCCTGGGCAGAAGCTCCTGTGACCAAAAGCAGAGGCTGCTGGGAGGGGAAAGCTCCATAGACAGCCTGTCAGCCCATGTGTCCAGACTGGCTGCCTAGACTGTCACTTAAGACTCAGCAGATACACTCTAGAAGCAAGCACACATGGATGCTACCCCCTCCCTCTAGTGAGGAGAAATGGGGGTTAAGAGGGCTCCACAATCATGATACTGCCTTGTCCAATGTGCTATGGGAGATGATCTGGGCTTGACTCTGACTGCCCATGGTCAGCTGTGGGCTGACCATGAGGAGGCCATGCAACTTCTGCAAACCTTGACCTCTCCAATCTCTCAGTCCATGAAATGGGCAGGAGAGCAGAGGACACTTCCGAATGGCTGTGAACTACACGGATGGATGATGACAGACACGCAAGCTCTTATTAATGCTGAGACGAAGGCCCACGTCTGCCAGATGACGGTGACATGCTGGGACTGCACTGTGTGTGGACTTGATCTAGGCAAAATCAATTAACAGCCTGATTTACGAGAAGGCCACAGAGAAGAGGAAGTTTGCTAATTTCAAACATCATAACCACTAAACAGGAGGCAGTTAACTTCTCAGGGGGGCTCATCCAGAAACGGGGAGATTAGTCTTAACTTGAGCAAGCGAGATTTACTGAGAGAAGGAAATAGCTGGGCACCAGTACTTGGGAGGAGAATGTGGAGTGCAAAGCCAGCCTTGACCACATGAGACCCCGTCTCAAAACAAAGAAAACAGGGCTGGAAATGTAGCGCAGTTGCCGAGTTCCTGCCTGGCATGTGAGGCCCTAACTTTAACTCCCGGTGCCTGGGGTGGGGTGAGAGGAGAAGAGAGTCCACAAGCCATTTGCACAATGTTCTGTGTGCAACTGAAATTAAGGAAATTCTGCTAATGAAAGAATTTGCTAACCTCGGACGAATCCCTGCCTACTCATTGCTTGTGATGTGTGGGTGTCATGAGGATGAAAGGGCATGTATGAAGAAGACCCCACACCACTTGTGACGTACAGTGAGCCACCATCCCCCTGCCCAGGATGACTGAGGAAGCCGCCACTATCTTTATTAGTACAGTCATTATTACTTCCTTCTCTTTGGACTTGCCCGGTTCCTGGATGGCCCATCTCTTAGGGCCAGTGGGGTGTCTTTCCTGTTACCCACCCAGGACAAGTGCCTTCCCTCTTGGGGGGTTCCCCTGAAGTTAAAGGCCAATTACCTCGTCTTTATTTTCTAAGTATCGCCATTATGAACCCTGAACCTGTCCATACAACCTGTGCCTTGGATCACCACCTAGCTGCCAGACTCTAGAGGTGACCAATCACAGAGGAGGTTGTACCCACCAACTAGGGGGAACTTTGGTGACTGCGCCTCCTTCGGGGGACATGACAGGACACAAGGGTTAAGTTGTACGTCCGTTGCTACCCATGTCTCCAGTACCACGGAGGGTATGTGGCAGCCTGTGGGGGCCCAGGAAGCCGGAGGTAATAAAAGATAGATAGAAATGGACATTCAATTTCCCTTATCAGGTCCATGAGTAGGAGAGAGGCTTTGGTGACATTAATTAGCAGATACCAATCAGCCAGCATGGGAGGGTGTGGGTGGGCAGGAAAGCAGACTGCACAGGGAGGGGTTGGACGGGAACAGAAAGACCGAGGAGGATGGAGGCGGCACATGGGGGGGGGGGGGGGAGGATGATGAACAGACAATGAATCGGAAATCGGAAGGCAGTGGAGAGGGTGCATGAGGCACAGCCAGGCTCTGGGGATACAAACAGGCTGCCGAGACTCGTCCCTCAGGCACGATCTCTGCAAGAATGTCACAAGCAGGCTTCTGTCCCTCTCGGTGCCCAACAGAGACCGATGGTTTACTCAAACCATAAGTCCCAGTCTCTGAGGGGTACCGTGGAGAAGATGTCACAGGTCACTAAATGTCATCAACCAACATGGTGGCACATGCCTTTAATCCCACCACTTGGGAGGCAGAGGCAGGCGGAGCTCTGAGTTTGAGGCCAGCCTGGTCTACAGAGTGAGTTTCAGGACAGCCAGGACTACACGGAGAAACCCTGTCTCGAAAAACAGAAACGAAAGAAGGAAGGAGGGAGGGAGGGAGGGAGGGAGGGAGGGAGGGAGGGAGGGAGGGAAGGAAGGAAGGAAGAGGGAGGGAGGGAGGAGAGTGAGAGAGAAAGAAAGGAAGAGCTATAGTGACTGGAAGGTTCTGAGACCATGCAATGGTAGAGTTGCTCAAGGACAGCCCAGGGAGACCCTGCACAGGTGACCTGGGGCCTGTGTTCTAAAGGGACACTCACCCGGGGGTACAGACATGCTCCTGAGTCCTAATCTCCAAGAGCCTGGAATGTGTAGACACCAGACACGGGCCGCTTGCCTTCCTGCCCAGGCTCTGCCCACCCAGCCTGATAAGTAGCCACAGCAGAGGACAGACAGCAGAGGACAGACAGACAGATGTCGTGACCTGACCCTGGCACGGCAGGAAAACAACTTCAAACACTTGCTCAGAGTTTATAACCCATATAAGAGTCATGTGAAAGGCTGGTCTGCTCTAGGGGCTGGGGGCGGGGCAGACAGCCACTTAGAAAACTCTTTGCTGCTGTGGGAGAGCACACTCAGAAGGCTAGCTTTCAACCTCTGGCCCAGCGGAGTGTGCCGTCTGAGCAGCTGGCTCACCCTCTGGGCAGAGAATGCCTTCTCCGTCCTGGACAGAGTTCTGAACATTTAAATGCCTTCTAATACTTGAGAAAAACACTAGAAGGGCAAACAGGAGTAGACATGATTAGCTCCAGGAGAGGACCGGGTGGCGGAGGAGAACCGCGGCATTGTTAATCACATTCAGAAAGTATGCCAGGCAGAAAAAAACGATGGAAATGCAATTTGTGATACATGTACTTATTATATAAACACAACAGTTAATAAACGAACCACCACCAAGTGTGAGGGGGAACTATTTGTGTGGATGTGCAAACACAGGCTGGAGGCACAGACTCCAGCGCCAACTGGTCATACCAGTCACTCTGCTGACCACTAGAGGTGACCCTAGGCAAGGCCGCCTCCGACCCTGGTATATCTACACTCCTCCTCCGTAAAATGGGACTGAGGACACCATGTCAGGGGGGCTGAGGTGAAATGTGTGCACACACAGAACACTTCTTTATCTGCTTAGCACACAGGAAGTACAGAAGTATTTAATGTCATCACATGATACAGCAGGGGAACAGAGTGTTAAAATGTGAGCCTGTGGGGGAGGGAACACACAGTGGCTGGCTGGCTGTACACACATAGGGAATTCCCAGAAGGCTCCCACATGGGGGCCTTGGAGGTTTTCATGTTCACTTCTGGTATTTGCATGAGAACTAGATTCTCTGTCATTTAAAACCCAAACAGCTGGTGTACCCCTCCCCACCTTCGGGGGGGAAAACACCCCGACTTTATTTCCAATTGGGCTGGGCCTCCATCAGTTCATCTGGGATCTGAGCCAGCAAGGCCCCTCCCTGCAGCAGACGGTCTGAGAGAGGCTCTGGTGGCCTGGGCTCTGGACCAGCAAGACTGACCAGCTCTCCCTATATACAGCTCATCCTGGGGGCCCTGCCCAACCCAGGCCCCCTGGCTCACAGGTCTTCCTTCTACGGCTCCAGGAAAACTGTGTTATCTACACCAGTGGATCTAGTAACAGCTGGCCCCATCCCCCATGACACTATGCGCTCCTAGAATTTAAAAAAAAAAAAAAAGCAGGTAATTTGTGGCAAGTGGAGTTCATAATCTGCTAATTTATGATGGTCTCTGCCGACCTGGAGAGCCATTAGAGAGGTAATAAAGGGAGATGTAATTATAGGATCCGGGGCCACTTCAGACACAGCTGCTGTCACTCGGCAGCTCATCCTTCATCCAGCCAGACGGCGGTTCCCCAGGAGCAGGCTGTCCAAGGAGTCTTCCTGAAGAGGCCTCTGGGGATCCCCTGCACACAGCACCCTGGGCTGGGCACTAGTGATGACTCCCCATGAAGGCTCTCCTGGCCAGGGTGGAGCCCCAGCTGCCTGGGGAGACAAACAAGTGGCCAATAACGCAGGGAGACCGCAACTCACTGAGCACTACCAGCAGCCCGAGCAGAGGCTGCCGCCAGCTAAGGCTCTAGTCTCTGGATCACAGGGAGGAAGCGGTCGGTTGCAGCCCTCACTGCCCTCATGACTACTAGGGCTTGCCCTCCAGGAAGTCCAGCACTTGGGAAGTTCAAACTGCATTTCCAGTCCTGTAACCTCCAAGTGACCCAAGGCATAACTGAGCAAATTGCTATTCTGATCAGCCTGTGATCCCAGCACTGAAGAGGCGGAGGCAGAAGGATCATTAGGACTTTGAAGCCAGCCAAGGCTGCTACACAGTAGCACCTTGTCTCCAAAACAGTAGTCCCTCTTCTGAGGTTTTAGTTATGCAAGGTCAACTAACCGGGTATGGAAATAGGAAGTAGAAGATTCCAGAAATGAACGATTTAAAGTTTATCTGTGATCTGGGCCACCCTGCTCTACTCTGCTCCATACAGGAATCAGGCTGTTTTCTGGTGTATGGATGCTGTCTATGCTGCCCACCCATCTGTCACGTGAAGCCACCTCAGTCGGGGTAATGCAGTACACCAATATGCTCAGGTGGTCCTCATTTCACTCACTAATGACCTAATGACCCCAGATACAGACACCAAGACATGAGACACAGAAGGACAAATAAACTCCAGTGGAGTGATATTATGAAAATACAATATATATAGGTTTCAGACACAGCAACCTATTGGAGGTTTCAGGCTTCATGGGGTGGAGTCTTAGATCGTCTCTGGTTAGTGGGCAGGGCACCACTACAACTCTGTCTAAGCCACATGCTGGGACAGACCCTCTGTCCAGCGCTTACTCTGTAAGCATCAAGTGCACCTCTGCGCGCCTGGTTGTAGACCACAGGCTGCAGACACTGTAGCCTGAGCCAATCCCCTGTCTAAAGGCTGCTGCACAACTCTAGTCCTGGGCAGTCTGAAATCCTTCCTTCTGCGTGCCCCCGACCAGAATCGACACGACTCAACATGGTGTTGGTGTGGGCTCTAACCTGTGAGCCCCCTAATCAATCTTCAAGTGCTGGCTTTCTCTCTGTAAGCCCGTCCTCAAATGAGTTTTCCATCAGAAGTAGGATTAAGTCAATAATTTAAAAGTATCAGACACCAGGCTAGAGAGATGGTTCAGCGGTCACTTGCTGCTCCTACGGAGGGTGCAGGGTAGATTCCCAGTACCCACACGGAAGATCACAATCATTTGTGACTCCAGTTCCACGAGATCTGACGCCCTCTTCTGGCTTCCTTGGGCACTGTATGCACATGGTGCACAGGTCTACATGCAGGCAAAACACCTACCCATACACATTAAAAAAAAAAAAGGACACTTGGTCTGTCCCTGCCCTTAGTGTGAGGTTTACAAACGGTGGCAGCAGACCCTTATTAATTACCTAAATGATTCAACATGCATATTTATGCAAAAGAGTCAAGTCAGTGTGTAGGACAAACAAGGGAGCCTCTGCTCACTTCACGTCCTCCTATTTATGGTTCTGGTTTCCTGAGACAGGGTCTCTTCTGCTAGGCAGCCTGGCTGACCCAGAACTTGCCATGCACAACAGATTGGCCTCAAACTGACGGCAAGCCCACTGCCTCTGTTTTCGGAGTGCTGAGATTCCAGGCGTGAGCCACCACACTCACTCTCTTTCTAATCCACAGGAAGTAGTCTTTGGAGAGGAAACGCTGGTGCAAAGCAGGCTTGTGTCACTACCGGTAACTGTGACAACCATGGCAGCTGTGGCAGTTTTGAGTGACGCCCTCCTGGGATTCCTAGTGGGGGCTTCTGGGATTCCCATTTTGCAGATGGGAACACTGAGGCTCAGAAAAACCTTACACAAGCCCCGTAAGGCAGATCTGGGACAGGAGCCCTGCTGGTCTGGCTCCAAGCCTATGTCCCCAACAATCACCCTGCTTACCTGTCCCCTCTAACTTGGCATAGATGTGAAAGAAAAATATACGAGCTAGGAGACTGAATCTCCTGGACACTCCTTTCCCCCAGGTGCTACAGGGGTAAGGCCAACAAAAGGAAGATGTACTGATCCAGGAGACCACCAGGCGCCACTCCTGAGTTATCCCTCTGACACTGTACCTATCTGACCCAGAATAGTAATCTAAGGGCTGGGCTGGGGTGGCTGTGCCCAATTTGGCTTGGGGTTAGTGGAGCAATCCAGGCTGAGGTGTCTTAAGCATCGGCCTGACGCCACATCTGTGCTGAGGCAGCACAGGACAGATTTAAAAACTACTGAGTGTGTAATCCCAGGAGACTGAGCTCCTTACAAAGGACGCACTAGCCAGGTGCCTGGCAAACCCACCCAAGGCTTAGAGTGCCAAGGGACCACTTCAGAAGCCTCTAGGCTTGCCGAAGGGTAGTGTCGGCAACAACATCTCCAAGCCCTGTCCACAGCCGGTGCATTCCTGTGGGGCACACATGAGTCTCACTCACACAGGGCTTGAATCACCTCAGTCAACCGCTGGCACTCACAGGTTAGCACACCTCTGCTGTGGTGCCATGCGTGTTATGCTCATCTTTTAGGGCCACAGCTGACAAAAAACATGTAGAGGCAGACAGACAAAGCCATGTATCATGTAGCTAGAAAGAGGAGGGGTTCCCCGCCAGAGGGAGCAGCACATCTCTGACTCAGTCAGTGAAGCCCAGTGCTGGAGCACAGGACAGGACCTTCAACTGTACAGAGAAAGGCCCCTGGGTGTGTGCAATATGGAATCAGATGGGCTCCCACTGTTCACCCAGACCAAAAGAGGCTCACAGTGGAGCAGAGAGTGAAGACCCCGTGGGCCCGAAAAACACTGTGCATAAGCTTCCTGCCCCTGAAGCTTCGAGATCTCAACACTGAGACCAGGGAAAGCTCCAGCAGGTGGCCATGGTGAGCTCACAAGAGACACTGGCCCACAATGGACTCCACACCTGGACCTCACAACCTCACGTCACCCTGTTTAGTTTAACGACAAAGGTCGAGTTCTCATACTCCCATGTCACAGGTCAAGTGACAGGCTCAGGCCACACAGCTTCTGGGCCTAGAATCTGAACCTGACCCAACTCCCAAGGCCCTGCTCCTAACTAACCTCTTCTCTCTGCCCACAGCTAGGGTAAAAGAAGGGAGCTGTTTTCCACTATAATTCCAATAAACACTTCAGGAACAGCATGCTGATTTGACTTGTGGGTTCAAGGAACTTGTTCTTCAAATATTATCAATTCTCTACCCCTATTGCAGGTCCTAATAAGATGACAGGTAATTCTGATGAGCCCCTGGCAGTTCATAAACATTACTGACCCTTCCGAATACTACTCCCCTCAAACCCATAGAAGAGAGAAGGGCCTTAAGTGGGGTGGCAAAGGTCTTCTAGGCTTCATTGGGCCTGACACCAAACATCAAAGGCGTATCTATGGGACTAGGGGAGCCTAGAGCCCCTTACCACTCTTGCCCACCATGACTCACCTGGAATGTGTTTGGCCCAGCCAATGATGACTACAAGCTCCCGATCTGCCAAGTCACAGAGAGTGGTCAGGGCCTTGATATCTCCCTCAGGCATACCAGGGGGAGGCATCGCGTACAGCTTGTCCGGTTCAGCCACCAGCAGGTATGAGACGATCTTAGTCACTGTAATGAGCAAAGAGGGAGCAAACGGTAAATGCCAGGGAAGAGGGGAAGGGTAAGGGTGAAGGCCTGGGGGTCAAATGTGGCTGGCATCTGTCTGTCTCCTGACATCCCAAAGCTGCTGGCAGCAGTGATGAGGACGCTGAGATGTCTCCTGCAATGGGACGCCACTCAGACGACCCTGGCACAGCAGTTCTAGAAGGGTGGCCATGCATGGGGACAAGGTCTGAGTGCTGGGGCTCTTATTTCACATGGAGGCCAGTTCTGTACCATTCCATATAGACAGGCCTTCTGATGAAGCCAGGCAATACCAGGCACCGTTGGCCATCTTTAGATCCACACCACCCACCACCCACCAGAGGGAGGACAGAATAGCCCCAGTGGGTCGCCCACCAGCCCGATGCTGCATCTGCCCATGCCAGCGTGTTTCCCTGCATGTGCGGGGTACCCTCAGGGGTCCCTCCCACTCCCCATAATAATTCATAACAGAGGATGCCAGGTATTCCAGGCTGAGAAGGGCAGGCGGGGGGGGGGGTGCTGCCTGGTACACACTTGGCTTTTTAGCAGGTGGGGAAATCTGTAAGCTCAGGTAGGGGCCGTTCTCCGAGTCCAGTCGTCGCTTGTACTTCTGGCGTCCTCCACGCACTCGGTCAAGACGCACACCTGTCAGAGGAGAAAGACATTGGCATCAAGAGCTTGTTCCAAATCTCCAGGGGAGGAGGCACTGCTTTGGAACTGCAGCCCAGCCTCATGCCAGGAGGTGAGACATCATCTGAAGGAAAAGCCCATCTCACAGCCTGGTCCCGCCTCTCCCGGTAGAGCATCCTCCTAAAATCACCCCGAGACCTCAAGCCTCTGAGCCCTCATCTCTAAACGCAAGGCACAATAACGCCCTCTGCCAAGTGTCCTTATCTTGGTTCTGCTCTGTATCCAGGGAGGGCCGAGTTCACAAAGTGGGCAAAGAGGGGCTAGGGATGTAGGTCAGCTGGTATAGTGCAATGCCCAGCATATACAAAGCCCTGGGTTCGATCCCCAACACTTGCATTAAAAAAACGAGTATAGCAGCATGTGCCTGTAATCCCAGCACTAAGGTGAAGACAGGGAGATGAGAAGTCCATGGTCAGCAACACAGGGAATCTACAGCTAGCCTGGGCTACATGAGATTGTCTCAAAAGTAAAACGGCAGATGAAGAGAGAGAGAAAGCAGGGTGATTGCCTCGGCTTCTCAGTTCTTCTCAAGTTCAACCCCTGTTCTGTACCCTAAAGGTGAGAGTACCCCCACCTCAAGGCCTGCCCTTCCCTTTCCCAGAAGACTTGCAGACCTGCAGTCTTGACCTGCCCACTCTACTCAGCCCATCCCAAGCTGCACGAGAGGAAGTCAAGATGGCTACTTGATAGAAGGATGATTTCCATCCCATTCATACTCTTTGACAGTATGTACAACTAGTTACACCCAAACAGTCCTAGGGAAAAGAGGAAACTGCCTAGAGAAAGATAGCAATTGAAAGTGACATGATTTTGTAGGTGGAACAATGCCTTTGGGGCACACCCACACCCACTTTCAACAAAAGGCTACAGCTCACATCCTCTCCGGAGGGCAAAGGCCATACTGGAGCTATGGAGGCAGGAGCCAAGCCTAACAAGAGGGAACTGGTTCTTAGGGAGCTAGTTACTTCTCAGCCATGCCTAGTTCGCGGTCATCTCCAAAACTGGCCTTGAACTTGGGATCCTCCAGCTTCGGCCTCCAAGGGGAAGATTATAGGTCTGCGCCACCATACCCAGTCTACGCAGCAGCGCAGGGGACGGACTGCAGGACCCCACCCTCCTCTGTTCCAGGCCAACACTGGCCAACACAGCTACGTCCTCAGCTCATTAGCAGTCCTTTAATCTCACACTGGGACCTCTGTCACAAGCCTTGCTGCACAAGGCTGGAGGGAACACTACAGTGAGGGAGGGAGCCACTCAGCATCCCACCCCCGACTTCTACCTAATGGTTAATTCCCATTTGGAGGGGCATCTTGTTGAGGTCCTGCTGTGGGATGTTCTGTATGTCAAATTACTCTGATTGGTCAATAAATAAAACACTGATTGGCCAGTGGCTAGGCAGGAAGTATAGACGGGACTAACAGAGAGAATTAAAAGAACAGGAAGGCGGAGGGAGTCACTGCCAGCCGCCGCCAGGACTAGCAGCATGTAAAGATGCCGGTAAGCCACGAGCCACGTGGCAAGGTATAGATTTATAGAAATGGATTAATTTAAGATATAAGGACAGTCAGCAAGAAGCCTGCCACAGCCATACAGTTTGTAAGCAATGTAAGTCTCTGTGTTTACTTGGTTGGGTCTGAGTGGCTGTGGGACCGGCAGGTGAGAGAGATTTGTCCTGACTGTGGGCCAGGCAGGAAAACTCTAGCAACAAGGTCCTGGGCTGCACTTCCACTGGTCTGGGTTCTTTATCCCCTTAGAGGTGAAAGGAGGAGCTGTGACTCAGAGCCATCCCACGGGAAGGAGAAAGGTACAGAATGCGCGGGCAGCCCTAAGACACGACATCCTGGTTACACAGGCGATGCTCCTGAGCACTCTGGTACCTGCTGCTTTCTAAGCCTGGTCTGTGCACCTCGTGAGAAGCTGTCCACAATGCCCTACCTCTGATTAGACAGTCAAAGAGTCTGTGTCAGTTCCTCTAGGAACAGAACCTGAGCAAAAGGATGTGCAAACAAGAAGCTGTGAGGGAGAGAGGGAAGGAAGAAGGACTGTTCTGGATTCTGCTGCTGGCTGTGTCTGCTCAAGCTGCTGGTTCTCCTCACACACTGGAGGTCTGGTCTGGGTGATGTATCTCTCAGTCACCAGCAGAATGCTACTCTGACGATTCTGCTAGCCTCACCGGTGGCCAGCTGGTGGCCAAAGCTCTGGGGGTAGAACTGACGTCACAGGATGTGACGGGCATGCGTAAGATGGCTAGGGATGGCAGAGGTGAGAGCGGTGGTCTTCTCAAAGTGCGGGCCCCAGACCAGTAGCATCACCATCAACTGGGGCTTGTTAGAAGAGCAAATGAGCCTCTTCCTGCCTTCCTCTCTCCTCACCCCTCCACCCCCACCCCCAGACAGTCTTATGTACCTCCATCTGGCCTCCAAATCGCTGAGTAGCCAAGGAAGTTCCTGAGCTTCTGATTCTCCTGTCTCTTTTTCCTCAGTGTTGGGATTATAGGCATGTGACACCATGAACAGTTTATGGAATACCGGGGTTTGAACCCAGGACTTTGTGCACGCCAGACCAGAACTCTACTAACCAAGCTATATTCGCAGTCCCCAAATAAGCATCTTAACAAGATGAGCTAAGAGATGTAGTCTGTGGGCACTGCTCCCAGGACACTCTGTGGACCTGCTCTGGATTCCACCTCCATCATCGTCCTGGCCCTCAGGGGACACAGGAAACAGCTCAATCCCCCCAACACAGCCCTAACCTTTCAGGCTCGGACTGCAGCTCACATTTGTGCCTCACTCCTGAAATAGAGGCAGAGATACCCTAGACGGGAGATCCCTTGCTTACTGCTCTCCCAGCTGAACTAAGCTCAGGCTACCCCTTGAAATGCCAACACAACCTGGGGTGTAACCCTACTGCATTCCCAGAGGACAGTGAGGACCCATGGGCACCCTTATGTGCCAGAGGCCAATATGCGCTCTCATTCTCGAGTCCAAAAAGCGGGGGTCTGCCCTCACTTTCGCTATTTCTTTCCCCCAGCAGCCCCTCCAAGGGACTCTCCTAGCCTACCTAACCCTAAGGCAGCTGTCAGCTAGAGAGACTTTTGAAACAGGAAGAAGAAAAAAAGAGGCAGTTGACACCTCTGATGTCCCTTCTGGATTGTTCTCTGACTTGATTAAAGACCTTGGAGGGTGTTCAAGAAAGACTTGATGAGTAAGAGCACACACACCAGGTGTTTCTTCACAGCACCAGGGTCTTCCCTGCTGGCTTCATGTCCCTTAAGGTCAGGGGCTGCTTGTGACCCACACTGGCTTCTGGCACGGAGCCTGGTAGCCAGCAGGTGCTTAGGAAAACACTGTGTTCAACTTCCTGGTAAGTCACATCAGCTGTGGTTAACAGCATGGCTCACAGAAGCCTTTCTATATATATATTACCCCGTTTAACCCACAGCATATGGACTGGCTGCCATTCCCTCATTTAACAAACACGGTGAACAGGCTGAGGGGCTGGCTGGTTTGCCCGGTCAGAGTTAGTACCCAAGCTCCTTTGCCATCCCAAGGAGTGACCTTCCAGGACACATCTCCAGTCCTCAGACTCTCCTCTGCATTTCCCCCTCCAGTCCTTTCTAGTGACTCCAAAGTGTCACGTCAGCTTCTCTGGTTGGAACTAATTAAGGACTGCACATCAAAGACCGGTGTGAAACACATCTGTGCTCGGTGTTTCTAAGCTCTTGTTCAAATCCAAACCCAGGAAGCCTCTGACCTGTAGCCCAGGGAACCCAGTGCACATGTTCAGGCTGATCTAGTTCCTGACACGCGGAGGTGGTGGTTTAAAGCTTCAGCATCATCCTCCCGCTTGGGAGGAGACAATGGTCAGATCCACTCTGCTGGAGTCCAGGCTTTCCTGACATTTTAATGACCTTGAGGTGGGGGTGTGGCAAAGAGGTTCCAAGGGGCCAGGAGCTGCACTTCACTAGCCGCTTCCAGAGCCACCACAGCCACCACAGGTGTGCTCCCATCATGCTTCTGGCTCTCCAGGGCAGGAGGTTCTGTACTGCCTACAGCCCTGCCCCATACCGGTCACGATTTGTAGTGATCATTTGGAGTGGGGGACTTGGGCCTTCGAGTCTCACTCTGTGGAGCACAAATCCGGCACAGAGCCAGTGCCAACCTCCAAATCCAACGACCTTGCCCTCCTTGCCGACACCGCTCTGGAAATGGTTACTTTTCTGGACCCTCCCCAGGAAGGCCTTCCCGGATCATGGCTTTTCCTGAGACCTGCTACGGAAGTCCAGACTTTTCTGGACTCCCTCTGCTCACTCCACTGCCTCCTGCTGAGTGTGTCCAGACAAGCCCAGGACCGAGCTGTGGTGGTCAACAGGATGGCTGACGTGTTCATCTCAGACAGCGCCTCTCACGACTTCCCTATGTCCCACCTGCCCAAGGCAGGCCCTCCTCCCTAGTGAAGTTCCCCCGGCTACTTCCTACTTCCTTCCTCACAACTCTCAAAGCTCCATCCCAGCCTTGGAGCCGACACCGACTTTCTCCAGGTCAATCCTTCAGGCATCTGAACTTCTCCTGGACACCCTTCTTCCAAGGCCAAGCAGTCTTTACCTTCTGCACCTTAATGCCATCTCTCCCGCCTTTTCTGTATCTCCCTGTCTTTTCTGCCTTTGTTTTTACTGCTACAGTCTGCTCTGGACTGAGAACTGTCAGTACCTCGAGGCCAAAGCCAGCGGATATCTAAAAGCCTCTGCACACCACAGACAGTAGTCAACTGTGCTTGTTCTTACTTCTCATCGAGGTTTTACATTCACTCAGTAAGCTGCTTCTGTTTTTATTAAAACCAGACACAGTGGCACAGGCTGGCCCTCCTCCTAAGGGCTCCCACCACCAGACACTGAGTCGAAGAAGTACGTCACCTTGGGCCTGCAGGTGGGCCTTTTAGACATCGCTACCCATGTTCCATTCTGGGTTGTTTGCGGAAGCAACAAGTTCCAGCCAGTCTCAACAATTCTGTTACCTATTCTAGCAGCTTCCCTGGTATTTGTGAGGACTACCTTGCAGTCAGCCATGAGGCAGCCACCCGAGGCCACTGAGAACATAGAAGAAAGAGTTGACACTTGATAACCTCAACTGCAAGGGAATATGTCTCTCAATCATTACCCCAGGCTTCTTGCTAGGAAGAGAAAGCCAGTGCTTGGGAAGCAGAGGCTGGAGGATCAACACTTCAAGGTCATCCTTAACTATATAGGCAAGTTTAAGGACAGTCTGGGCTATACGAGACAGAAAGATAGAAAGCCACTTCATTTGCTGATGCTTAAGCTACTGGCTACCAGAGGGTCTGGCAGTAAAAGTCACACCACTGACATGAGGGATAATTATTCCTAAATTGAGATGTGACTTCCAAACACCAACTGGGGAGACAGAGAAAAGGGAGTCTTGAAATAAGAATGCCTATTGTCTGTGTACTTATATTAGCAAAATACCCAAAAAAGCAGAATCAGGAAATGCAATTAAAATACTAATTAACTTATAGTTGCTGTCTGAGATTACTAGATCCTATCATTTCATTGAGACTTTCCAAACATAAAAAGGTATTAATAATAGAGCCAGGCGTTGGTGGCGCACGCCTTTAATCCCAGCACTCGGGAGGCAGAGCCAGGCGGATCTCTGTGAGTTCGAGGCCAGCCTGGGCTACCAAGTGAGCTCCAGGAAAGGCGCAAAGCTACACAGAGAAACCCTGTCTCGAAAAACCAAAAAACAAACAAACAAACAAACAAACAAAAAAGGTATTAATAATGCTAATATGGAAATCACTGCGGATCTCTAAATACTAAATAACACATGGCCTCTGTTTTAACCACTGTTGGATACTGTTTAACCCATCCGGATGTACAGAGAAATCTAATGCTTTGATAGTATCTCATGAATATAAAAAGGATTGGTAATCAATGCAATTCACAACCCTGGGCAAACAGAGTCCTTGAGTTTGGGCAGTGCTAGACACCTGGACAAGTGTGGGAGCTCCTAGCATAAGCCGAAGGGATGAGCTGCAGCCTGGGGCAGAGCTGGGTAAACCAAACCACACTCAGCTACTGGAGTGGAACTGGGAAAGGGTCTTCACCTCTCTGTACCTCCACTTCTTGGGACTCTAGGACTGGGTAATGGTACCTACCTCACGGGGCTAACAGCTCATGTAATCCTATGTCAATTCATGTGAGCACTTGAAAAATCTTCGATGGCAAACAGTAAGTGTTAAATAAATGCTAACACCACTACTAAAAATTCCTCATCCTTAAGGACGTTCTGTCATGCAACATCAGCATCTTGGCTGTATAGTGTATTTTATATATATATATATATATTGGTTTTTTGAGACAGGGTTTCTCTGTGTAGCTTTGCGCCTTTCCTGGAGCTCACTTGGTAGCCCAGGCTGGCCTCGAACTCACAGAGATCCGCCTGGCTCTGCCTCCCGAGTGCTGGGATTAAAGGCGTGCGCCACCAACGCCCGGCTTAGTGTATTATATTTTCAAGACACTGGAACAAGGGAACTGGGGGAAGGGTATGTGGAATCGTTCTGTATTTTCTCACAACTGTAACTCAATGTTCTCAAAATGAAAAGTTTAAACGCTTCTGTAAAATTCTGGTGGCGGTGTAGAATGCTGTTAAGTGTTGGTAGCTCAAAAAACCTACCCAGAATCGCCACAAATTCTACTCCTAGGTTTTCACCCCAACTGAGTACTGGAGGTGGAAACAGGCCAGTGTTCACTGCAGTCCAGTCCATGGGAGCTAACTCACACCAGGGAGCAACCTCAATGGCCATGAGAGGCTATGGGTGAACCAATATGGCCTAGACACGTATTTTACTCAGTCATTCAGAGTGAAATGAGCCAACACCAAAAGCCAGCTGTGGTCTAGCTCTACCTTTGAGGCTTCTGGAATCCTCAAAGGTCAGACACAGAAGGCAGGCTGGACGCCGTGGAGGGGGTGGGTAGGAATCCAGAATGAAGAGTTAGTATGCTCTAGGTCCCAATGTGCAGCAGGTTGTGGGAGCTTCCTGCTTGTAATCCCAGCGCTTGAAGGGTTGAGGCAGAAGGATTAACATGAGTTCCAAGTTAGCCTGGGCTTTAGAGTGAGTTTCAGGTTAGCCTTAGCCACAGGTTGGGACCCCATCTCGAAATAAAATAAAAATGAATTTCAAATGGCTAGGCATGGCGGCAACAGAGGAACCCAGGGGCCACCTCCGTCCAGCCCAAGGACAGAGCTCTCGGCCTTGGCTAAGTCACACTTGCTCATCCCTTCTTCCACAGCCTTAGCATGCTAGGCTGGCCGAGAAGGGCCAGCAGGGGCCCTGCTTAGGGCCTAGGAGATGGTCCAGAAGCTTCATGGGGAGGAGGGGAGCGTCTCAAACCATGTCCCACCTGCTGGCCTCTGCTATCCACTGCAGGCGCCTCAGGGCTCTCGATCAGGCACTGACTGAATGGTCACCATGACGCCAACGGGCCTCTCACTCTTTCTTAATGGAAGAGCAATACTCCCCACTTCTCACCATCCCCCGCCTTGCTTCTCATTTGCAGCCCCTCCCCCAAGGCTGGACGGGATCCCAGGTCTTTCAAGGCAAAAATAGCTGATTGTACTGGGGTGGCAGCCAGTTTAAGTTTCTTTCATTCGCACTAAAAATAACTAGCTAAAGCGTGGTCCTGCACCTGGCCCCAAGCCTGTCTGGTGCTGACCTCTACTATCACGTGTCTCTCTGCCCCAAAGGGAGGTTTACCAAGGGCAGGGGGGAGGAAAAGCCTAGAAGCCAGGATCCTTCCTTCACTCCGGTCCCAGGCTAAAGCCAAGAAGGATCCCTTGTTGACCTTGCTAAGGTCATCAAGGTTGAGACTTTTCCTGTTCAAAACCCACCAGCAGCACCGACTCCACCATGCTCGGCCTCTTTATGCAGTGAGCAGGTCCTGGACTGAACAGGGCTCTGCTTACAAAGCTGAGCATGCCCATCTCACATTTGAGTTGCATGACAGTTCTGAGGACGGAGAGAGTTCAGGGCTGTCATCAGGAGAAAACAGAGGACTAGAGAAAGGTCAAGTGGGCTTGGGGATGTAGCTCAGATGGTAGAGGGCTGGCCTAGCATGCATAAAGCCTTGAGTTCAATCCAAGGCTGCACACACCTGTGTGGTGGTACCGGCCTGTAATCCCAGTACTCTGAAGGCGGAGGTAAGATGGTTAGAAAGTCAAGGCTACTCTAGGATGCAGAGAAGTTCAAGGCCAGCCTGGTATACACAAGACCTGGGGTCACACAGCTAGGAGTGACAGAGGAAGGGTCTGCATCTGGACTTGGGGTTGACTGAGTGTCATGCCATTTCAGTCCTGCATGATGAGAACGGCCTGCCAGGAAGGGAACAGCTCAGAGTGGAGGACTTGTTCCTTGAAGGCTCTGAGCCTGGGGTCTCTGGGGTCATACACTGTCTAGAACACTGGTTTTCAATCTTCCTAATGCTGCCACCCTTTAATATAGTTCCCCGTGTGGTGGTGACCCCCAACCATAAAATTATTTTCGTTGCTACTTCATAACTGTAATTTTGTTACTGTTATGTTATGAATCATAACATAAATATCTGTGTTTTCTGATGGTCTTGGGCCACTCTTTTTGTGGGCCACTCCATGAAAAGGTCGTTCAATTGCTGGGAGTCATGACCCACAGGTTGGGAACCTCTGGTCTAGATCCTTCTCTGTCTCTGTCTCTGTGTCTCTGTGTCTCTGTGTCTCTCTCTCTCTGTCTTTCTCTGTCTCTCTCTCTCTCTCTCTCT
>CABHPR010140669.1:15334-60493 GCA_902168415.1 Peromyscus melanophrys | reverse complement strand
AAAAAAAAAAAAAAGAATATTTAGGGGCTGGAGAGATGGCTCAGCGGTTAAGAGCACTGAATGCTCTTCCAGAGGATCCGGGTTCAATTCCCAGCACCCACATGGCAGCTCACAACTGTCTGTAACTCCATTTCCAGGGTACCTGACACCCTCACACAGACATACATACACTAATGCACATAAAATAAAAATAAATAAATTCTTTAAAAAAAGATATATATATATAAAGAAATAAACAAAAACTGCAAATAATTAAAATAAGAATGAGATACATGACAAAATTGGAAAGTTATTGCAACTCAGAAGTTGTGGTGACACAGGTTTGTAATCCCAGCTATTGAGGAAACTGAAGCAGGACGATTTGCAGGTCCAAGGTCTGCTGGCCTACATACAACTAGAGGAACCCCAGCAGAGTAAGAGTTAGCATAATAGACAGCTTCTTCTGGTGCCAACTTTTCCTGCGTAGAGCTAAACAATCTCAGTCACAATAGTAACAGAAAAACAGAAACCAACAACCAAAAAGCTAAGATACCTAGACATTAATATATTTATCAATCATATGTTAAAACTATCCTGCTCCTCACTGGCTTAAATAAATGGAGAAACATTATCTTAGTCTTGGCTCAGAAAACCTTGAACAAACCCCAAAAAGACTTTTGAAGGAATTTGGCAAAAGATTTGAAAAGTTCACCTGAAAGATGAAATGCTTTGTGTTCTATGAAAGAAAGGAAGCTACTGTAACATGGCATTATAATACAAAGATTACTGTAATTCAAGGCTTCAGAAAGAGATCCACCCATATCATGCCATGAGTCTTCTAGCTTCCTCTAAGAATACAAGGTTTCACAATCACCTTCCCTTTTTTTTTTTTTCCCTCTCGAGACAGGATTTCTCTGTGTAGCCTTGGCTGTCCTGGAACCAGCTCTATAGACCAGGCTGGCCTAAATCTCAAAGAGATCCACCTGCTTCTGCATCTGATTAAAGGCATTCACCACCACCGCCTGGCTAACAATCACCTTCTTATAAAAAGGCAAGCTGGGCTGGAGAGATGGTTCAGAGGTTAAGAGCACTGACTGCTTTTCCAGAGTTCTGAGTTCAATTCCTAGCAACCACATGGTGGCTCACAACTATCTGTAATGAGATCTGGTGCCCTCTTCTAGCCTGCAGGCAAACATGCAGACAGAACACTGTATACATAATAAATAAATAAAAATAAAAACCCGCGGGGCGGTGGTGGCGCACGCCTTTAATCCCAGCACTCGGGAGGCAGAGCCAGGCGGATCTTTGTGAGTTCGAGGCCAGCCTGGGCTACCAAGTGAGTTCCAGGAAAGGCGCAAAGCTACACAGAAAAACCCTGTCTCGAAAAAACCAAAAAAAAAAAAATAAAATAAAATAAAAATTAAAAAAAAAACAAACCCAAGCTCAGTGGTGGTGCATGCCTTTAATTCTAGCACTCAGGAGGCAGGGACAGGCGGATCGCTGAGTTCAAGGCCAGCCTGGTCTACAGAGTGAGTTCCCCAGACAGCCAGAGCTGTTACACAGAGAAAACCCTGTCTTGAAAAAAAAAAAAAAAAACCAAAAAACAAAAACGAAACAAACAAACAAAAAACTCAAGCTCATCTTCCCTCTGGAATGCTATTTCAGTGGAACTGAGTCTTTGTTTCCCATTTGCAAATAAATTTTCTCTGCACCCAAATAAAATGCTCTTTACTTTTTGTCTTAACTTTTGATTTCTTGGCATAAGACTCCAAAGCCAGAAATAATGAAAGAATTGATATGTCACATTATATGAACAAACAACTCAAAGTCAAGAACCACCTGTATTTGCAATATATACTAGACCCAAATCTAATGGAATAAAAGAAAAATGCAGGTGATGTAGTTAAATAGGGTAATGGCAATAAGCAGTGGAGGGAGATCCATGGAGGAAACAGTTCAAGGAGTAGATTTAAAGTAGGAAAAGACATTTGGCCTCCTTAGTAATTAAATCAATGTACATTAAGAAAGGCTGGGGTATAGCTCAGTGGTATATTTCCTAACATGTTAGATCCTGGGTTCAAGTTCCACAGAGGCAGAAAAATACATAAAGAATAATACAAAGCAGATTGGCAAAAGATTTCAAAGAATGACAAAATTCAGGTTTGGATACATTGTTGAGAAATAGGCATTCTTTTGTTTTGTTTTGTTTTGTTTTTTTTGTTTTTCGAGACAGGGTTTCTCTGCGTAGCTTTGCGCCTTTCCTGGATCTCGCTCTATAGACCAGGCTGGCCTTGAACTCACAAAGATCTGCCTGCCTCTGACTCCCAAGTGCTGGGATTAAAGGCGTGCCCCACCACCGCCCGGCTTTTTTTTAAATAATTCATTTATTTTTATCTTATGTGCATTGGTGTTTTGCCTACATGTATGTAAGTGTAAGGGTGTCAGATCTTGGAGTTACAGACAGCTGTGAGCTGCCATGTGGGTGCTGGAAATTGAACCCGGGTCCTCTGGAAGAACAGTCAGTGCTCTTAACCACTGAGCCATCTCTCCAGTCCCAGAGAAATAGGCATTCTTATACACTGTTGCGTACATATATCTGCGAAATCTTTGGAAATGAATGATGTTATCAAAATGAGCATACCTTTGGGCCCTAGAATTAAAGTTCTAAGAAAAGAATGGAGCTTGCCTGTCATGGTGGTACATGACAGTGATCTCAACACTTGAGAGGCTGAGGCATTAGAATTGCTTAGAGTTCCAGACCAGCCAGGCCTACAAAGTGAGAACTTTCTCATTTAAAAGAGAGAGAGAGAGAGAGAGAGAGAGAGAGAGAGAGAGAGAGAGAGAGAGAGAGAGGAATAGAAGAAAAGAAATCAGGTAAGAATAGGATGCACAAAAATTGAAGAATCCAAGTAGCTATTAACAAAAGATTGCACACCGGGCGGTGGTGGCGTACGCCTTTAATCCCAGCACTCGGGAGGCAGAGGCAGGCGGATCTCTGTGAGTTCGAGGCCAGCCTGGGTTACAGAGTGAGTTCCAGGATAGGCTCCAAAAGCTACACAGAGAAACCCTGTCTCGAAAAACTAAAAAAAAAAAAAAAAAAGAAAGAAAGAAAGAAAGAAAGAAAAAAGAAAACAAAGGACTGCACAAATAAATTAGAGCATATACAGACATTTGCATTTATCAAGTTCTTACTCTACCAGGTACTATATATACTCTGCACATTTTTTTGAGGTCACTTGTAGCATAGGATGGACTTGAACTTTTGATATTTCTGCTTCCTTCCACCTCTTGAACACTGGAATTTAAATGTGCACCACCACTCGCTGTTTACCAGATGACGGGGATCAAAGCCCATGGCTTTGTGCATCCTAGGCAAACACTGTACCAACTGAGCTACATCCCCAGCCCAATTTAGAAAAAAAATAATTAAACTGGACATGAGCTTGCATGCCTGTAACCCCAGCAAATAGGAAGTGGTGGCAAAAGGATCCCCAGTTCAAGACCAGCTTGATCCACGCCGGGTGACCATGTCCCCAAAATCCAAATGCAAGGAATTAAGTTCAGTAATAGAACACTTTCCTAGCATCTGCAAGGCCTGTGGCCATGTCCTCAAACCTCAAGAAAAACAAACAAGATAAATGATTTGCCTCAAGGTACAATGAAGTAGAATTTAAGGGCACTGAGGTCTTGATGTTATCCACTCATACATAAAGTGATACTATTTTTGTGGAAGCCAATTAGAAATCTGTGTATTCATTTACATAATAATTGTAAGGTTGTATATGGATGCTAACCATGATTATTTCTAGACGATGAAATGAGGGGGGGTCTTAATTTCTATTATATCATTTTTACCATCTACATTGTTTGCAATGACCATGCATTAGTTTTATAACAAACAAAAACAAACCCCAAAACAGCCACAATTAACAAAACAAAAATATAAAAAACCTGTATTGGCAATTGACACAAATTTTATCTTAGTGATGGAGCAGACTTAGTATGGAATTTAGAAAGCCAGTTTCTTTTATGATATCTGACCAACACCCTGATTTTATCTTTATAGGCATTCAGAGAAATAATTTGTGAACACAGAGCGGGAGTTGTGGCAGCTGCCTTTAGAGGCCATTTTGCACCACTGGGTGATCTTACTATGTTTTCAATAATTTTTTTAAAGATTTATTTATTTATTATGTACACAGAAGAGGGTGCCAGATCTCATTACAGATGGTTGTGAGCCACCATGTGGGTGGTGGGAATTGAACTCAGGACCTCTAGAAGAGCAGTCGTTGTTCTTAACCTCTGAGCCATCTCTCCAGCCCTCAATAATTTTTATAAGGCAGTCACTCAATATCTAATACTTGGTTCTTAATCATTTCTAGATCACAGATTCATTTAAGAATTTGAAGAAAGGAAAACATCTCCTCTCTAGAAAAATGCCCATATATTTGTAAACTTACAATTAATTTCCTATACATGCCAGGATAGAGACATCTGTTTTATTTGCCTAATTGAGGGGGTCAGGGCATGAATAGTTGGTTTTTAAAATGGGTTTATTTAACGAAAGTTCATCTGTGTGAGATAACCGTTTTATAGCTTTCTTTCTTTCCTTTTCCTTCCTTCTTTCTTTTCTTTCTTTTTTTTTTTTTTTTGATAGTAAGCTCTTTCTTTTTGAGACAGGGTCTCACTATGCAGCACTGGTTGGCCTTGAATTTAAGAGATCTGCCTGCCTCTGCCTCTGGAGTGCTGGGATTAGTCTTGAGCCACCATGCCCAGCAATTTTACAGCTTTTTCTGTGACAGCTCCTTGAGTTAAAAAAGATGTTACTCTAGTTTGTAAACTAGGATTGTGAGAATCAGATAGATTCTACCCGGTCTCAACTCTCACCTTTGATGTGCAAAGTTCCTTCAGGTCAACTTTCCAGCCTGATGCCACACTCAAGGAAAAGGGGTTGAGGGACAGCTCAGTAATTTCATGGTTTCTCTAACTGTCGCTTCAGTACAGCCAAAGAACCCGTGATCCCAAAAGAAAAAATGACATTGGTCTTAGTCATCCTCCTACCCATTCCAACCGTGCTTATGGCTTAGCTCAAGGCTAGCACTAAACATGGGCAGAGTACAAACTCAAAGGGTCTGCATGGAACCAAATGATATATGAAAAACTCCCAGTGCAGGAAGAGATGCAGCGGAGTAACGCACTTGCTGCTGGCTATCTTCCATCTCAGGACAGCTCACACTGATAACAGTTTAGAGACCGTCCAGATCCCGGATGAATATTTTGTTGGGGATAAAAAAGCAACAATAGTAGGGGAATCTACCCCTCCAGCTCAAATGCTCCCATTCCTTCTACCAAAGACAGCCACACAAACACACGGAAAGGGAAAGGACCACTCAATATTTCATACCTGATGCACGCATCAGGCTCTTCTTGGCAGTCGAGGTTGCACATGAACCTTTCCCAGTGCAGCCAGCCCATAGTAGGAGTCCGCGCCAAGCCATTGTCCAGTGCTTTGGCCCCAAGAATGCTCCAGAAAACTAAGGCCAGGGGACGAAGCGCAAGCTCATAGACCAAACCCGGATCTCCACTCAAAAGCTCCATCCTCACAGAAATTTTTTGGTTCAGTTTCCTGCAGTTAACATGGGCTTTAAGTTTACCCTTGGGGCGGACCAATCATAGATGATCTACTCAGTAATGACATCATCGTTTCTCAGGCAACTGGACGGTTATCGCCAGAGGTGGACCAATGAACAATCACGTAAGACATACATTAACCAATCATATTGGCGCTCTCTTTACCTTGACCCACCCCATTTCCAAACGGGGAGGAAGTGCGGCACCTCAGTGATCCCGAGTTTAAGCCGAGAGTTGCTCACGTGACCGAGATCTCACATGACGTAGGCACTCACGTGATCAATCGCTTACGTGAGCAGAAGTAGTTCTGGTCGTCGTCTATCGTCTCGCTATAGCCGTTTGAGGGAAGAAGGAGGATAATCCCCCGGTCTCGTTGGAGGTTGGTGTGTGGGTGGGAAATGGGGACCCCGGGTGGTGATAAGGAGAGCAGAGCGGAGTCCGGGGTCGCCTCCGCCTTTTTCGTGCTCGGCTCCCCCCCCCCCCCCCGCGTCCTCCTCCCCCCCTCCCCCTCCCCGAGTGCCGGGAAGCGGCCTGCGCTGCGCCTGGTGGGGAAATGGTGGACGGTCGTGACTGCGTGCGTGTTTTTGTAAATCAGTTCGTGTGGCCGGATCTCGGGGGACCTTTCCCCCTCTGCCTGCAAGAGGGAACCGTAAGGTGAAAAGCGTTTCAAAAACACGGCCGGAGTTAGGAGAAAAAAAAAAAAAACAACAGCGTACTGAGACCCGCGGTCGAAGTACCGCTCCATCCATTCAGGCGCTCAACTGTTCAAACTGCCCGATGGTCGCGAGGGGTCCTGAGTGCATTACCCCTTTAGAGTATGAGCTGGGCAACTACTGCGTGCTCGAGAGGCGCCCAATAAATGTTTTTGCTTAATTATTTGAACGTTTGTTTTTCTGCTTATAAGGATCTACGAGTTGAATTTTGGTCATTCGAAAAGTAATATATTCGTTTAAAAAGGACACAGTTCAGCACTACCCAACTCTATTACAGTTACAAAAAGTGTGCTGTAACACAGGTATAAGTACACAGATTCTTAACTCACAAATCCTGGTTACTACGTTAGGTAACAGAGTCCTGGTGGCCTTCTCAGGAAATGTAAGGAAGCAAAACCTCCCAGCCACTAGGGAGGACCTATTGAAGCAGAGAGCTGTAAAAATCACCATCGTTCCTGGGATGTTTTGTCAAATTATTATTATTTCAGCAGACCGTTAAGCCTGCACAAAAAAAAAAATAATAAATGGAAAAAAAACCATAAACTCAATAGTCACTGTTAACATTTGAGATCCAATCTCCATCAGCGCACACAAAAAGTTCTTTAAAAATTTTGTCATGTTTCCAATGCTTATATTTTTTTTTCTAAGATTACTTTTGTTCCAATACAGTGAGCTTAAAGGATTAAAACTACGAAAGTGTATGGTATTAAAAAGTGAAAGGCCACCTCCACTTCTTGCCCTCCATTTGTTCTTAAAGTTTATCTTACATGAAGCTACTTTCACGTCGTCTCACACACATTTTCACACTTGGTTTTATGCTTGTATTTTAATAGAAGTAGGATTATATTATATGTATTCATTCATTCAGTGTGTTTTGGAAATCTTTCTGGGTAAGGGCAAATCTTTTTTAAAAGGGGTTGCATAGAATTCCATTTAAAAAGTAGAAATATAACTCATCCATCTCTGTTGATGGCTATTTAGTTTTCTGATTTTCTACCATTACAGTGCTGCAGCAAAAATTTTTAAGTATTTCTGTCGACCAGATTCCTGGAAGAAACTCTAGCAGGGTCAAAGGGTATGTGAATTTTTATTTCTACATAATTGAGATTAAAAAATAGCTTTGATCTTGAGTCATTTAAAATTTTATAACTATATTAAATGTATAATGTTCCAGTTTTCTTCCTAAAATGCCTTTCAAACAATACATAGTTCAATAAGTCCTGCTCTTAATTTCAGATAATTCCTTAAGGCACATACCTGAAGTGAATTTTCTGTCAGAAGGTGTGGTAAATATTACCAAAATATTTATTTATTTATTTATTTATTTATTCATTTATTTATTCATTCATTCATTTATTTATTTTTGGTTTTTCAAGATAGGGTTTCTCTGTAGTTTTGGTACCTGTCCTGGATCTCATTCTTCACAGAGATCTACCTAGCTCTGCCTTCTGAGTGCTGGGATTAAAGGCATATGCCACTGCCGCCTAGCTATTACCAAAATATTTTTCCAGAATAGTCATAAGTTTTCACTCTTCTAGGGAACTCTAGTTTGTGACTAATGTTGACTTATTCTCACTGTTTAATCGCCACTGTTTTTGATGGGTGTTAAAAATGTTTATTTTACTTTAAATTTCATTTCCAGTGATTGAAGTTTGAACATTCCCAGACTTTCCCCCTATATACTCCTCTTTTCCCTGTATCTAAATTTTTTTGAAGTTATAATATGATTACATCATTTTCCCCGTCCATTTTCCTCCCTCCAAACCATCCCATGTTTAAACACCTCCCCACCTTGTGCTCTTTCAAATTCCCGGCCTTTTTCCATAGTTGTTGCATATGTGTGCATATTCCTAAATATATAGATACAACCTGCTCAGTCTGTAGAATGTTATTAGTATGCATGTTTTCAGGGCTGACCACTTGGTATTGGATAACCAATCAGTGTGCCCCTCTCTAGGGAAGACTATTTCTCCCACTATTAGTACTTCTAAGTTGCCTGCAGTCCTATATCTTTGTTATTGTTTGTTTGGGGGATAGGGTCTCACTATGCAGCTCTGCATGGCTGGCCTGGAGCTTACTATGTAGACCAGGTTAGCCTTGAACTCCCAGAAAGCCACCTGCCTCTGTCTCCTGAGTACCATCCCATGTAGCAACCCTTAATACCCATAATCTTTTTATCAGGTCCTGCAGATTCCACTTTTTTATTTAGGCAGATTACATTTTTTTCCTTACCTCTTTGCTCCTATTTTAGTGAATCTCTTGACATACCTCTAAGAGGTCATTTTTTGGTTTTTCAAGACAGGGTTTCTCTGTGTAGCTTTGCACCTTTCCTGGAACTCACTTGGTAGCCCAGGCTGGCCTTGAACTCACAGAGATCCGCCTGGCTCTGCCTCTTGAGTGCTGGGATTAAAGGCATGCGCCACCACCGCCCGGCGAGGTCATTTTTTTAATTTGCTCTTTTCAGCTAGCCCCCCCTTCCTTCTGTTTGAATGTTCCAGTTGCCTGGGTGATGAGTCTGAAAGGGCTATAATGACATCACTCCTGTTTAAAATCCATGAAAGATGCTATCTATTCCCTCTCCACACCCAGCGTCAGAGCGGTAATGTCCCAGCGTCTTAAGGCTTGGGGGAGGCACATGTCACACGGTGGTGTGACTACTGAATCATCATGCTTGTGAACCAAACAAGAGGCTAGCCTCTTTAGATTAACTCGAACCCTTGGGATCTAATCTCTTTCTGGCCAGCCCTGTCTTTGGATTTTGTACTCTTTCAGTTTTTGCTCCATTGAAAATTCTTAGAAATTGTTTCTGGATCCCTGAACAGGATCAGTTTAGTTTGTTTCAATTAACCATTCTGCCTCCAACTGATAACACTTGATCAACCAATCCTTCCTTTGTTCTATCTATTTGCACTTACCTTTGGTGAAGGCATACATTTCTCCTGTAGGACTGTAAGCCCTTTCTGGACTCATTGATTCTTAACATGTCAGAACTGAGTACTGGACCTGGCATCTAAAAGATGCTTGAATATGTAAATTCCCATTTTTTTTCTGTTTATCTCTTAGGCTTTAATAGTTCTGGATTTTATTGATTTGCATGGATTGTTTATATTCTTAGGATATTAATGGACTTACATCTTCTCATGAATTTTGTTTGTCTTTTGATTTAAAGAAATTTTTGATTTTTATATAATGAGATATAGTTATATTTTATTTGCAGTCACTAGTTTAATTTTCTCTCTATGATGTTAATACATTGGGTCAGTGAAGACAATTTAGAATGTTCAAAAATGTCTTAATATTTTCCATGTATATATCCATGGAAACAAATCCTATAGTACTGCTACCCATAAATAATCACCATTAATTAATTATACCTGATATATAATAGAAATGGAATAGGTCATTGTTAAGTGAATGCATTAAAAATTTTATGCAGTCTTTTTGTTCATGTGGCTATCTTTTTAAAAAGTTACTGATGTGAACTTCTATAACAGTAGTTTTCTTTGTTTCTCTTACTATAATTTGTACAATTTTTCATGACAATGGTTTTCTAATTTTTTTTAAAGCCACGTTGAAATTGTGTTGAGTCAAGCTTGCCACCAAGAACCCAACAGTCACCATGATGCTGAGCACAGAGGGCAGGGAGGGGTTCGTGGTGAAGGTCAGGGGCCTACCCTGGTCCTGCTCAGCCGAGGAGGTGATGCGCTTCTTCTCTGATTGCAAAATCCAAAATGGCACATCAGGTGTTCGTTTTATCTACACCAGAGAAGGCAGACCAAGTGGCGAAGCGTTTGTCGAACTTGAATCTGAAGATGAAGTGAAATTGGCTTTAAAGAAAGACAGAGAAACCATGGGACACAGATATGTTGAAGTATTCAAGTCCAACAGTGTTGAAATGGATTGGGTGTTAAAGCATACAGGTCCAAATAGTCCTGATACTGCCAATGATGGCTTTGTACGGCTTAGAGGACTCCCATTTGGCTGTAGCAAGGAAGAAATTGTTCAGTTCTTTTCAGGGTTGGAAATTGTGCCAAATGGGATGACACTGCCGGTGGACTTTCAGGGGCGGAGCACAGGGGAGGCGTTCGTGCAGTTTGCTTCACAGGAGATAGCCGAAAAGGCCTTAAAGAAACACAAGGAAAGAATAGGGCACAGGTACATTGAGATCTTCAAGAGTAGCAGAGCTGAGGTCCGAACCCACTATGATCCCCCTCGAAAGCTCATGACTATGCAGCGCCCGGGTCCTTATGATAGGCCAGGGGCTGGAAGAGGGTACAATAGCATCGGCAGAGGAGCTGGGTTTGAAAGAATGAGGCGAGGTGCCTATGGTGGAGGGTATGGAGGCTATGATGACTATGGAGGGTATAATGACGGGTATGGTTTTGGGTCTGATAGATTTGGAAGAGACCTAAATTACTGTTTCTCAGGAATGTCTGATCATAGATATGGAGATGGCGGGTCCAGTTTCCAGAGCACCACAGGGCACTGTGTACACATGAGGGGGTTACCATACAGAGCCACTGAGAATGATATTTACAATTTCTTCTCACCTCTTAATCCCATGAGAGTACACATTGAAATAGGACCGGATGGCAGAGTTACAGGTGAGGCAGACGTTGAGTTTGCTACTCATGAAGATGCTGTGGCAGCTATGGCAAAGGATAAAGCTAATATGCAGCACAGGTATGTGGAGCTCTTCCTGAATTCTACTGCAGGGACAAGTGGAGGAGCTTACGATCATAGCTATGTGGAACTCTTTTTGAATTCTACAGCGGGGGCCAGCGGTGGTGCTTATGGTAGCCAGATGATGGGAGGGATGGGTTTATCCAACCAGTCTAGTTATGGAGGGCCTGCTAGCCAGCAGCTCAGTGGTGGTTATGGTGGTGGTTATGGTGGTCAGAGCAGTATGAGTGGATATGACCAAGTGCTTCAGGAAAACTCAAGTGACTATCAGTCAAACCTTGCTTAGGGAGAGAAGGAACACCAAACAGCTCCAGGAATAAAAGCTGTGCATTTATAGGAACTGGATAGAATAGGAAGGATGTCCAACATATCCAGTATGATTGGTAAATGGGAAATACAATTGCTTCTGATCACTACTGGTCAGCTTCTTTCTTTCTTCTTTCTCCTTTTTTTTTTAAGAACAAAATTTAAGTTTAACAGTTTTGCATTACAAGCTTGTGATTCATGCTTACTGTAAAGTGAAAGTTACGATTGTTTTCAAACTTTAAGCTCAGCAATTTTGAACACTGAAATATTCATCTAGGACGTAATAACAAGTTCAGTATTGACCATAACTGTTAAATCCACTTTCGGCTGTCCTCAAGTGAGTTATGCTGTAGGAGTGTACTTAAGCAGTAAGCATATTTAGGTTCAAAGCAGTTTCACTTACGTTAAATGTTGCTCTTATACCACACAATACATCAGAACCTTCAGATGCATGTTGAGAAACATGCTTTTCTGTAAAAATCAATATAGGAGCTGTGTCTATGATTCAAAGTGACAACATTTGGCATGTTTGTTAATTCTAGCTTTTTGGTTTAATATCCTGTAAGGCACGTGAGTGTACACTTTCACTTTTTTTTTTTAAAGATCTGGGACAATTTTGAGATGTAAAACCAATACTTTAGGAGTTTGGTCATGTTGTTTGTATGGAATTCTGAGGCTTTGATTTCAATCTTACCTTGTATTGTGAATTCCATTTAGATGTATTGTACTAAGTGAAACTTGTTAAATAAATCTTCCTTTTAAAAACTGGAAAAGTCTTGTATAGTTTGATTTTTTTTTAAATTATGTTCTATTATATGGGTATACAGTATCTGACTTTTAAAGTTCTCTGCAGTTGAATGTAAATTTTCAGGTTTCTTTTTGAGATAAAGTCTCAAATATTCCAGGTTATGAATGACCTTTAAATTTTAATCCTCTTGCCTCTACCTCCTAAGTATTGTGATTTCAGTCATGTATGACTTTCCAGTTTATGCAGTGCTGGAGAGCAAACCCAGGACTTCTTGCATACAAGACAAGCACTATACCAACAGAGCTACATCCAAAGCCTAAATTTGGATTTGTGTGTGTGTGTGTGTGTGTGTGTATGTGTTTAAGTGCATGTGCACACACGTGTACACCATGAGTGTTGGTAGAGACCAGAGAAAAACATAGGGTACCCTGTTCTAGTGCTCTCAGCCATATTGTCTTGTTAACAGGGCCTCTCACTGAGCCTGCAGCTAAGCTGGCAGCCAGTAAGTTCCAGTGATTCTCTTGTCTGCTAACCACAGCACTGGGGTGACATGTTTATGACTAGGGCTGGCTTTTTACATGGGTGCTGGAGATGGGAACTCGGGTCTGACGTGCTTGCACAGCAAGCATTCTTACCCATTAAGCTGTCTCTAGCCCGGCAATTTTATTTATTTTATTTTATTTTATTTATTTATTTTTTAAACAGGGCTACTCTGTGTAGCCTTGACTGTCCTGGAACTCACTCTGTAGCCCAGGCTGGCCTTGAACTCGGAGATCCGCCTGCTTCTGCCTCCCGAGTGCTGGGATTAAAGGTGTGCGCCACCACGGCTCAGTAATAAAAAACCTTTAAACACCCTTTATTTTCATGGTTTGCAGAACATCTCGTTGGTGAGCCACTTGTTCTCTGACACTGCATGAGTGTCATTGGAACATATTTAAAGGCTGATTGCTGCACCCCATCCTGAGAAGGTTCTGAGATGGTGCCAAGTACTGCGCTGAGATTACTCAAGAGCATGTTTTGAGACAGCTCACCATTCTCCCACTGCTAAAGTCTAACCCTAAAAGGAACTATGAAGAAATGCCTTCGTTTATGATCATGTGTTCTCTCCCTCTTTTCATTGCAAGTAGTTCAACATTTCTTTTGAAGTGCAAGCCACAGTTGGTTGTCTATTTACCGGAGCTTGCACCTCCCATGAGTATTCTGCACCTGCAGCACTTCTGTCTGGGTGTCTCACATCTCTGTATCATGGTGGTTAGGTGTTTCACCTCTCACTGACCTTTAGTCCTGGACACCCTCAGATCAGTAACGACTGCACATGAACTACATATTTCTGGATATCTGACTGCCCAGAAACTGGATCTTCGAGTTGTCTATGCTTTAGCATCTATAGAAATACCCTGTGATATAGGATACAGATACCAAATTTATATTAATTGATCCTGTATTAGGGATACTTTATTAAGTACCATTTCTGGAAATTGAAAAAAGATGGCAGTGAGATTTGAGATTAACTGATGGTTTCTAATTTATATTTTTGGTTGATTGGTTGATTTTTTTATTTTTTTTTTATTTTTATTTTTTGGTTTTTCAAGACTGGGTTTCTCTGTGTAGCTTTGCGCCTTTCCTGGAATGATTTTTTTCTTTAATTATTTCTAATTTCTATTTCAATTGACAGGAAACTAGGAAATCCATTTTGACTCTTACGCCATTGTGGCAAAATGGATTGGAATGATTGCCCTTTTCTCCTAAGCTCATTTGGAACCCTTTCTCGGAGGAGTAAATAAATTCAAAATGGTTTTGCTTTCCATAGTGCTGAGTAATTTTTCCAGAAGTTTCTCAAAGTATGAGTGAAAAAGCTCCAGTTAGCCACTAGATGTCACCAAGTCCCAGAAAAAAAGGAGAGCTGAATCCTGAGATTCTAGAATGCCCACTGCTCCATTGAAATGGGGCCAGCAAGATGGCTCAGCAGGTAACGACACTTCCTGCCCTCCCTCATCAGAGTTTGATGCCTGGGGACCCACACCAGAGAACAGAGCACAGAAAGCTGTCCTCTGAGCAATTTCCTCTCGTGGTGTGTCTCCCACCACAATAAATTAGTAGGAAAGCCAGGCTCTGGAGAACAGTCAAAGGAAAGAGCGTGGAGGATGGCAGTGGTCAGAACCAGAGGTGGCAAAGGGACAGTACCTGTCAGGGCACTGACACTGATCCCTGTGTACTTCACATATCTATAGGTACACTCCACTGCCACTAATGAGCCAGCATAGAAGTTATCCACCGGAGGGTTAGAGGAGGGGAAGTGCATGTCCACTCCATTGGGTCAAGGTACTTGGAAATAGCAGCAAAAAGTTGTCCGCTACAATAATCATGGCCTAAAACTGTCCCCACAATAGCTTGTGTCCAATTCCAGTGTGGTTTGTGGAACAGCAGCAGCATGATCGAGGACTCCCTTAGGAATGTGGTGTGTCACCCCAGATGGATTGAAATGATTGGAAAACTCAGGGGGTGAGGCCCATCGAGCTGTCTGTCGACAAGTACGTAATGTATTCTGCTAATGTGCTTATAAATATAAAACTCACCAATTCGTTCATTCATTCCAGAATTCATTCATCTGACCTTAAAATGGGCAACCAAATAGAGACAATCATTTGTAACTATAGAAGATTGTTGACTCATCCCCCAGGAAAATAATAAGAAAATGTGATGCCACATTCATTTGTAAATCAAACAACACCTTTTTCATCAAGATGATTTCCAGCACTATGAGTAAAAATGACATTTTTCCTCCAAGATGGGCCTTGAGGGCTATTGCCAGACAACTGGTGATGGAGTGAGATTCCACCGACTTTCCCAGTACCAGGCTGAGTGTCGTGAGAGCCCTTATACAACCTGCTGGCACACTGACTGCAGTTCAGTCTTGTGAATGCAAAGCAGACATGGCCACGGGGTCACCAGGTTAGTGGGTGCAAGAGTCCACTGAGGAGGTGAGAGGTTAAGTTGTACCTGTCTTGGAACCTTTTTATGGACCCCACCTTCCCTAGCATTGGCCAGGACAGATGTGCACAGATGTACGTGCTGCAGCCCTCTGATGGAAGTTAGGTTTCTAGAAGAAGAAATCGGTCCTGAGAGACAGCAGCTGAGATTATAGTTTCTTAACTGCTTATCCCTTTTCTTTCCCTCCCTTCCTTCTTTTCTGCACATTAAAAAATTATTTTATGTGTATGGGTAGGTGTTTCTCCTGCACATGTATCTGTGAACCACTTGTGTACGTGGGACCAGTGGAAGCCGGAAGTGGGGGAACTCGAATGAGCCACCCTGTGGGTTCTGAGAACAGGATCTGCGTCCTCTAGGAGAAGCCAATGCCCTTAACCTACAGCTTTTTCACCCCCTACCCCTCAAGCTTGAGGACAGTTTAATCTAAAAGATTAAATTAAACCAGGGCAGCAAGCTGTAAATCTTGGTAGCTGCCAGGAGGAGGAAGATGGAAGAAACCAAAAAAGCCATGCTATTTGGATTAGTTAAAGAGTGAAGCCCAGAGTGCTGGGGAAAGCATGCTTAGAAAAGAGAATCCCAGCACTTGGGAGGCAGAGCCAGGCGGATCTCTGTGAGTTCGAGGCCAGCCTGGGCTACCAAGTGAGTTCCAGGAAAGGCGCAAAGCTACACAGAGAAACCCTGTCTCGGAAAAAAAAAAAAAAAAAGAGAAGAAAAGGAAAACTGAAACACTGAAACTTTTCTGAAAGGTGAGCAGACTAACTGCTGCTCCATTAAGTGAGTGTCCCATTTTTCTTTACTTTTTTTTTTTTTCAAGACAGGGTTTCTCTGTGTAACCCTGACTGTCCTGGAATTCGCTCTGTAGACCAGGCTGGCCTCTGCCTCCCAAGTGCTGGGATTAAAGGCATGCACCCCCCACCATCTGGCTCCATTTATCTATTTCTAATGTGCTGTTTGACCAACTCTTATCTGTCATATATGTATTTGTTGTTTACAGGTCAAGGGAAGCCGGGGATTGAACCCAGGACCTAGCCTATGTCAAACACTACCACTGAGCTATATACCTAACCCTTTTTAAGAAGGTCTAATTGAACATTGCCAGGACGTTTCCCAAAGTCCTTTTTACCCTCTTTCCTTCCTGCTATCCTTTGTACTTGACCTGCTTCTCCTATACACGATGCCATTAGGTTTCATTGCCGTTCCCACTTTAGAGATGAGGAAACTGAGTCTCAGTCAACTATCTTGAGGAAAGAAACTTGTGCTGGAGGGAAGCAGGAAATAATGGGGATCGGGGAGTGAAGGACATGTCTGGGATCCACGTGGGATTGTGTAGCCGTTCCTGGGAACCTGTGGTATCTGTGAGCAGCGCTGGAACCTCTCTGAGTCGGCTCTCTGGTTCTCATTCAGGAGCTCTCAGTAAGGGGAAGGGGTGGGGGCTGGGACTCAGCAGGGTGGAGAGAATTTGGCAGGAATCCATCTCGCCCTCTCTTTCCAGATTTCCGGAGGCCCTTCAACAACCCGCTCCCCCCTCCCCTGGAATATTCCACTTTAGGGACAGGAGTTTGGAAGAGGCTGCCAGGAAATGGCGGCTAGAGCCTGGGCGGTCGGGTGGGGGTTGGCACCGTGTCGCCCAAGCAAATGGGGGAGTGGTCAAGAGTGATGAATGGCAGATGACGGCAAGGAAAGGAAGCCGCGTAAGGTGTTTGCAGAGCTTAGAGAAGGATAAATACCCCTTTTGTTAGCCATTTCCAGGCATCTGGAAAGCCCGGGCAATCTCTCCCGCCCTCTCAGACCTCTCTCTCTCCTTTTGGCCCTATGGAGCAAAGCGGGAAGCCTGGCCAAAATGTAGCATAGACAAAGATAAGGAAGTCTGGACAGCCACCCCACCCCCTAACTGCCAATGTGTTATCACCTCCAGCCAGGGTTGTCAGAGGCTCCTTTGTCCCCCAATCGGGGGACTTTGCACCAAGGGCAGCTCCAGGAGCGGGTGGAAAGGGGCCCTGCAGCTCTCTCCTCTAGAAGATGTCACATTACCCAACACAGTACGCCTGGCTTGGCATTCGGGAAGCGGCAGAATACAAGTTTATTTTCAGTTGAATGTTGATCCAATTTTTATGGCTTGTGATTAATCTTTTTCCTTCTGTTCTTGAATCTCCTATCGATGATGGGATCAAGGGTAACAGCTCACCAACTGTCACAACACCATATTGGAACTTTTAAAAGTTCTGAAAACATGCTGCTTGTTTTCTTTCTCTACCCATAGTACTTTCCTTTTCTTCTTTTTGATTTTTCCCCTATGCAGTAAAATCTCTAAAAATGTTTTACCACTTTGCTGAACCTCTTCCTAGGTCACACTTACTTGTTCTCCTTTTGCTTTGTTTTGTTTGAACTGTGTAGCCCAACCTGACCTCAAACACATAATCTCCTGCCTTCAACTTCCCAGTGCTGAGATTTCAGGTCTAGGCTACCATGCAGAGATAGTTCACACTGATTCATAGTCTCTCAGTCTTTTTTGAGCAAGTAAACTGAGCAGTCACTGTTTATCATTCTCTAATTTTCCTGTTAAGCTGTACCTCTTACCCCTTTTGTGGTGTTGGGGCTGGCACCTAGGGCTTTGCACAATCTAGGCATGTAGAGTTGTTTGTTTGTTTGTTTGTTGTTGTTATCATTTTATTATTATTTTGGTTGAGCTACCACAGGCCATTCTTTTTAATCCTTAAATGTGATGACTTTCCCAAACTGCCTGTCAGGTGGAGACTGATGGATGGCTACAAACAGACTCGAAGGTTTTGAGAGATTTTAAGAATGTCCGAGCCGGGCGTTGGTGGCGCACGCCTTTAATCCCAGCACTCGGGAGGCAGAGCCAGGCGGATCTCTGTGAGTTCAAGGCCAGCCTGGGCTACCAAGTGAGCTCCAGGAAAGGCGCAAAGCTACACAGAGAAACCCTGTCTCGAAAAACCAAAAAAAAAAAAAAAATGTCCGAAACTTTCATTGCAGTGATGGTCTGACTATTTTAGTAAGACTTCTCCTTCCCTTGATGTCTCTCAGTAGTCTCTAACTAGAGACACCCTCACTCAGCTCCTTGGCTGTAAAGCTATGCTATCCTTGTTAAATTTGGGTTGAAGAGCTAAGTGGTGGTGGTGGTGGTGGTGGCGGCGGCGGCGGCGGCGGCGGCGGTGGCGCACGCCTTTAATCCCAGCATTTGGGACGCAGAGGCAGGCGGATCTTTGAGCTGGAGGCCAGCCTGGTCTACAGAGAGAGTTCCAGGACAGCCAGGACTACACAGAGAAACCCTGTCTCACAAACAAACAAACAAGCAAACAAAAACAGCATATGGATGAGTTGTTCTATATTGAAACCTCTGTTCCTTTATTATAGGAGTATTACTAAAAAAACCTATCTAGGGGCTAGAGAGATGGCTCAATGGTTAAGAGACCAAGTTGCTTTTCCAGAAGATTTGCGTTTAATTCCCAGCACACATATGGCAGCTCACAAAGTAACTCAAAGGGATATGACGCCCTCTCCTGGCCTTCATGGGAACTGTTCACACATGGTACACAAACATACTTTCAGGCAAAACATTCTTTACATGTAAAACAATAAAATAAGTTTAAAACCTATTTAAAAATTTGTCTTTCCTATTTTTTCTTTTTGTGTGATATATATAATGTATGCATGTGTTGTGTGTGGTGGTGGTGGTGGGGGAATTGTGTACCCAAGAAGGCCAACGTTGGGTCAGTTCTCTGCTCCATTCTCCCTATTCTGCCACTGAACTTGGGGTTCATTATTTCTCTTCAGCTAGGTTGGCTTGCCAGCAAGTCATGCTGCTATGCCTGTCTTTTTTTAAACATAGTTTCTGGGGGTCCAAATTCAAGACCTCATGCTTGCACAGTAAGTACTCTTACTCACTGAGCCATTTTTCAGTTTATACCTTTACTACTTTTAACTAATACATAGCTCTCTTTCTTTTGGGAAAAAGACACTCTCGGACGCAGCATTTATGGTAATATATAGTAGTCTGGTTTCCTGGAGGACAATTATTTTTTAAAGATTTAGTTTAGCAGGGCATGATGGCACACACCCTTAGGCCTAGTACTTGGGAAGCAGAGAAGGTGAATTCTCTGTGAATTTGAGGCTAGCCTGGTCTACATAGTGAGTCCCAGGTCAGCCAGAGTTACATAGTGAGACCCTGTCTCAAAACACCCACCTAAAACTTGCTGAAGTATTTATTTTATATATAATTGCCTGTATGTGAGGGAGATGGAAGCCAGAGGCGTTGGATTCCTTGGAACTGAAGTTATAAGCTGTTGTGAGCCATCTGATGGGGGCACTAAGTTCATTTGGGTCATTTGCAAAAACAGTATGTGTGGTTTTATTTGTTTGTTTTTTTGCTTGCTTGCTTTGAAACAGGGTCCTACTATGTAGTCCTGACTGGCCTAGAACTCCCTGTGTAGATCAGGGTGGCCTTGAATTCACAGAGATGTGCCTGCTTCTGTTTCCCAAGTTGTAGAGTTAAAGGCATATGCTGCCAGACATCTCTTGGGCTCCTGCAATTATTTTTTAAGACCCCATTCTCGTTGCCAGGCACCAAATTGGGTGCAGAGGATGAATGAGCAGAGCACCTCCAAAGTGTCTGCCCTCAATGAGCCCACAGTCAAATGGGGAGCCAAACAACAAGAAAAAGCTATGTGTGTGTGTAATGGAGATGAGGGTAAGTGCTTGGTAGAAGAAGGTACATAGCGCTAGAAAAACCCAGAAGGAAGAGATTGGAGAAATGGCTCGGTGATTCAGAGGACCTGGGTTCGGTCCCCAGCACCTACATGGTGGTAAATAAACATCCATAACTCCAGTTCCAGAGGATCCGATACCCTCTTCTAGCCTCTGCAGGCACTAGGCATGCATGTGATATACATACACACATGGAGGCAAAACAATTATACACATAAAATATAATCTTTACAATTTAAAGAAGGGCGATTTGACTAGTCAAGGTGGTCAGGAATCGTGCCCTAGGACAGTGAATATTGACTTGACGACTATAGGAAGAGTGGAGGCTAATTAGCTTGGGAAATAGATCCCAGGCTATATGTTTGGAGATAGAATGGAGAATAATAGAGTTGAAAATAATATGTATGGACTCTAAGAGGCAGTTGGGAGAGCATTAGCCTGGAGTTGAGGCTGTTCCAGTGTGGAGGGTCAGGACAGACAAGGTTTTAGAAACAAACTTTAACTGTTTTTGCAAATATCCTAAGAGCTATTGGAAACCCTGTGGAGTGGGGGCAATGGATCAGATAGGATTTTTGAAAGTAATATCTTTGGCTACAATGTGAGCAAAGGATTGGAAAGGGATCAGAATGTATTGGAGAGTCATATCAGGGATTTTTGTTTGTTTGTTTGTTTGTTTGTTTGTTTGTTTGAGATATAGTCTTACTGTAGCTCTGATTGGCCTGGAACTCACTATGTAGATCAGGCTGAGCTCAAACTCTCAGAAATCCTCTTTCCTCTGACCCTATAATAGTGGGATTAAAGGTATGTGCCATGGTGTCTGGCTCCTATTAGGGGTTACAGACAGAGTACTAATGCATCAGGCTTTTTTATGGGCTCTGGGGATTCGAACTCAGGTCCTTATGTAAGTGTAGCAAGCCCTTTGACTTACTGAACTATCTTCCCAACTCATGACCTCCTTTTTTAAAAATGAATGAACTATTATTATTATTATTATTATTATTATTATTATTATTATTATTATTTTAATTGTACATATATATGATTATGGGCTACATTATGACATTTTAATACTTGTATATAATGTGCATATGAAAGTAATTAATGTTCCTTATTTCCTTATTTATGTTTGGTGATTTCAAACTCCATTTCTCCAGTTTTTTACAAACTCTGTAATAAGTTATTGATATACACTCACCACATTGTGCTATGGAACTCCAGAACCCATTACTTCCACCCCCTTTCATTGAAAATAGATTTTTTTTCTCATATGATATGTCCTGATTATAGTTTCCCCTCCCTCTACTTCTCCCAGTTCCTCCCCACATCTCCCCATCTGTATCCACCCCGTTTCTGTCTCTCATTAGGAAAAATAAAGGCTTCTAAGGGATAATAATAAAATAAGATAGAACAAAACTAACATATTGGAGTAGAACAAAACAAACAGAAGAGCCCAGGAAAAGACACAAGAAACAGATATGGACAGGAGATCCACTTGTTCGCAAACTCAGAAATCCCATAAAAGCACTTAACTGGAAGCAATAATATATATGCAAAGGAGCTGTACAGTAAAGAGAGCTAGAGCTAGCTAGCTAGATAGACAGACAGACAGACAGATAGAGAAATAAGGGGCTGACATGACATTATGAGGCAAGGAACCTCCAAAGATGCTGTTGAATTTCTTTTCTGTTGTCCATCTATTACCGGGTGTACAGTCTACCCTTAAGAGTAGTTTGTTTCCCCAGTGAGACTCCCTTAAATTTTTATTTGCAAGTAGTTATCAATTGGAGGTAACTTCCAGTTTAGGGATGAAAGCATGTGTCCACTTCTTTCAGCTCTAGGACTCCCTCTGGTGCAGACCCATGCATGCTGCCTCGGGCTCTGTGAGTTCATAGGATGTGTGTAGATCCTGTTGACTTAGAGGGCCGTGTTCTCCTGGTGTCCTCCATCGCCTCTGGCTCTTACGCTCTTTCCATCTCCTTTTCTGTGGGATTCCCTGAACCCTGAGTGGAGGGATTTTATGGAGACATCCCATTTAGGGATAAGTGTTCCAAGTACCAGGAATCGGTTACATCTAATTGAGTTATTTGACAAAGGGGTCACATGGGAACCCCCAAACAACCCAGGTTGTTGTCAAGACTATAGGTTGGTCTCCACAAACTGACAGCAATGCCCTATTGATGAAGACAACACCTACACAACTCACTGTACATGGAGAAGCTGAGCTGGTGCCTACATAGAGCCTCACCCCTACATGCTAGCCTCTGTGGTACGGGAAGATACTCTGCACAATTACCAAAAGAGAAATGTAAGCATCCACCCAGCCACGAACTCTTTGGTCTACAATGATGTTCTGCCTGCAAGATATGCTAGTGCAATGGTGGTACAACGCTTGTGGGAGTACTCAACCAAGATCTGATTTGACCTAAGGCCCACTCCATGAGATGAACTTCATACTCGATACTGCATAGGAGACCGAGAACCTGAGACTAGATAGCCCAGAGACCTAGGGTAAAACCAAATGGTACTGTTCTACTAAAAAAAACCATAACAATAGTGAGGCAGTGGTGGCACACGCCATTAATCCCAGCACTTGGGAGGCAGAGGCAGGCAGATCTCTGAGTTTGAGGTCAGCCTGGTCTACAGAGTTCCAGGACAGCCAAGGCTACAAAGAGAAACCCTGTCTCCTTACAAACAAAAAAACAGCCGGGCGGTGGTGGCGCACGCCTTTAATCCCAACACTTGGGAGGCAGAGGTAGGCTGATCTCTGTGAGTTCGAGGCCAGCCTTTTCTACAAATCGAGTTCCAGGACAGGCTCCAAAGCTACACAGAGAAACCCTGTCTCAAAAAAACAACAACAACAAAAAAACCAAAAACAAAAAAAACAACAATAAAATGACTCCTAATGACTTTCTGCTATACTCATAGATCAGTGCCTTTCTCAGCCATCATCAGAGAAGCTTCCTCCTGCAGCAGATGGGAACAAATACAGAGACCCAGACATTATGCAGAGAGTGGGAGACTTCAGAACACCCATTACTTTCATCTACCTGTGTGCTGATACCCACCTAATGTTTTTCTTAAATACTCTACCTTTTTGTTGTTGTTGAGGCATGATTTATGTAGCCCACCCAGTCTGGCCTCAGACTCTCTATAGGTAGCCGAGACTGTCTTTGAACCTTGGATCTCTCTGTTACTTCTTTTATTCTTTCTTTGTTTTTGAGACAGGGTCTCTCTACATACCTCTGGCTGTCCTGGAACTCATTATGTAGACCAGGGTATCCTTGAACTCAGAGATCTACTTGCCTCTGTCTCCCAAGTGCTGGGATTAAGGGCATGTACCACAACACCCTGCTCTTCTGCTACTTAATACTGTTGTTAGAATGGCAGTTAAATTTCAACGTAAGTTTTGCATAAGACAAATGGCAGTATTCACTCCTGTTTCCCGACACAACTCCTAAAACCCTTGGAATTTTTTAGAATGAATATCTCCTGCTCCTATGAGGATGTTTGGTATCTGGGGCTCCATAGTAGCTTCACAATGGAAGGCCTGCAAACCTGGTGACCTCAGTTTGAGCCCCAGAACCCACATAAAAGTTGGAAACAGAGAATTGACTCCACAGAGCTGTCCTCTGACCTTCAAATATGCACCGTGACAACTGCCTTCCCATAGTAATAAATAAAATAAAATTTAAGACTAAGGCACAATAAGATGGCTGGAATTTTCAGCCCCACCCCCAACCTCTGAGATGGGAAGAAGAGTTTTAGGTTAAGGTGATCTGGAGGGCCAAAGATGGTTGATCATACTTACATAATGAAATCTCTACCAAGTTATGGCATCTGAGGTGTGTGTGGGGGGATGAGGGGGACATTCTTCTGAAACTGAACCCTCACCCTGTGAGATCTGATCCTATTTTCAAAGTAGGAATTGTTAGAATTGTAGAGAAGACCCAGCTGATGCCTGCTGCAGTACTTGTTATGCACGGGGGAGGCTTTGGCAGGTAGAGCCAAGATGCCTCACGGCGGGTGAGAGACAGAGATGCCATGCAGACAGCGCTCAGTGAACAGTTTTATTTGGTGGAGGGGAGAGAGGAAGAGAGAGAGAGAGAGAGAGAGAGAGAGAGAGAGAGAGAGAGAGAGAGAAAGAAAGAAAGAGAGAACCTCGTGGGAATAGAGAGAAAGAAGGGGGAGGGGGAGTTTTCTTTTTTAAAGGGAACTTTTTGTCAGGACGGTATCCAAGGGGCATGTTGGACTACTAACATTACTGATGGCTTTTTTGTGACAGGGTTTCTCTTTTAGTCCTTACTGTCCTGGAACTAGCTCTGTAGACCAGGCTGGCCTCAAACTCAGAGATCTGCTTGCTACTGCCTCCCAAGTGCTGAGATTAAAGGCGTGCACCACCACCCGGCTACTGATGGCTTTTTATGAAGAAATTGCTCATACTTGTGGAAATACAAAAAGATTCTGTCAACTAGAGAAGAAGAAAAAGATCACTTTGGTTTCTTCTCTCTATAACTTATAGGGAAAGTGAGGGGGTTAATAGGTTTTTCTGTTCCCCGATAATAGGTTTCTCCACTGAATACAATAAGTCAGATCAAGCCAAATTGAAAAAAAAAACATAACAACAGGTTTATTTGAGCAAAGCAACTCCCCCAGAGATGGAGGCCAGAGAAGCTGTATCTACAAATGAAAGCAGGGAGATTATATAGGTTGTAGGCGAGGGGTGATGATGTGTCTACCACAAGCTGGGTTTGTGCCCAAGTATGGTTAAAAGCTGGACGCTTTAGGTGGGGACTTGGGCGGCTGGCAATTTCAGAGGACGAAGCTGCCAAAGCCACCAAGAATGTGGAACTGGGCGTTTTGGGGCCTCCCCCTTGTTTGGAGATTCTCTGAGTGGGTGGGGTTTGGAGAGACAGGAATGGAGCTTCTTAGTTTAGGAGGGAGCTGGAGGTTCCTACTGAACATTGGTAAGGAGTCAAGGACAGTTTCTCAACTGGGCATGGAGATGCATGTCTCTAATTCTGCACTTGGTAGGGTGAGGCAGGAGGCTCGGGTACTCAAGGCTGTCCTTGCATAGATAGTGAGTGTGGGAGGCCAGCTCCCACCTTTTTCAGGGTTCCTATGAGGAGGAGAGAGGGATAAGAAAATATTAGATAGAAAGAGAGCTCTAGCTGGTTAGAAAAAAAGACAAAAACACAGGATAGCTTCAGGAGGACCTGGGTCAATACCCAATGGCCTTTTCTGTTTATTCAAAAGGGCTTTTTATAACAATGCCAAGGGGTGGGGCAAAAGACCTCCCCCTTGCTAGATCAAAGCACACCACACAGCCAAGTGTAGACCCTTCCAAACACCTGGTAACCACACCCGTGGTCATCCCATTATGCAGCCCTGCTGGGTAAAGCTCAGATTCTTGGACCCTGACTAATTTGGGCCTCCACAAGTGAGTTTGAGGGAGCCTGGACTACATGAGACTCTATCTGAAAAAAAAAGAAGGAAAGAAAACTCAAAAAGGAAGACAATTTCTTAATTTCTTGTTTATACACCTGGATATTTGGTTTGAGGTACTGGTCAGAAAAATCGATACCAAATTCGGGGATGAAGAGTATGAGATTGGCCTTAGATATGTTGTATTGCAGGTGCCTTTGAATGTACCTAAGAGAAGCCATATGGATAGTTTCACGGACAGGTCTAGAACTTAGGAGGAGTCTGTAGACTGGAGGTATAAAGTGGGAGCTATTTGTATTCAGGTGGTGTTAACTGAAACCACAGGTTAAGTCAGATAGTGACAGAGTGAGACTGTAGAAGACAAATAGCCTTAAGAACTAGCAGCAAACCTTTTATGTGGAATAAAGGAGGATATGCATGCAAGGGAGACAGGGAAAGAGCACCTAGAAACTTCTTTTAAAAAAACAATATTAGGAGAGGCTTCAATCAGTGAAGCCACTGATAGAAGACATAGGGGCTGGTGAATATGGAAGTCGTAAGGTCTGGCTTGTTTTTTTTCTTTCTTTCTTTCGTTCTTTCCCTTTTTCTTTCTTTGAGAAAAGATCTTACTCCACAGTCAAAGCTGGCTTAGAGCTCATTATGTAGCCCAGGTTTGTCTGTATTTATGGCAATCCTCCTGTTCCAGCTTCTTGAGTGCTGGGATTATAGGCGTGAGGTACCATGCACAGTGCCAGATCTATTTTTGTGGAATGATGGGTAGAAATCTAGGTTGGAGTGAATTGAGGTATGGCTAGCTGATAGGAGTATCCAACAAACTAGAAAAAAATGATTATAGGCAACTATTTGAAGCAGTTTGTTCGTAAAGGGAATGCAATAGTGTAGCAGGAATTCGATGAGAGGTCAAGAGATATCATCATCATCTTCATCACTGTGATGATGATGATGATGACGACTTTCATTTAGCTCAGGCTGACCTCAAACATATTAAATAGCCAGAGATGACCTGGCGCTCCAGATTGTCTTCCCTCACCTCCCAAGTGCTAGAGAGAAGCCCTTTTTAATAGGGAGAAATGTATGGCTGTGTAAAGATTACAACTAAGCATCTGTTGGGAGTGAGTAGTCTAACAGAGAAAAGGATTACCCTATAGTGTACATCTAAAAAGAGGAGACTCTGGGACCTAAAATGTAGGCAGAGCATAGGAGGCAAGGGCATCGATGTTGTAACTGAGACTCTTCATAAGGCTGCTCGAGCATCTGTACCATTTATGATTGCTTTAGGGAAGATGAGAGGGAGCTCTTTTCTGACACTGCACAACCATTCTTTTTTTATGCAAATGGGTGTGGTCACACGCACATAGAGACAATGGGAAGGCGAGCCAATGGAGAAGGTTCAGTGAGTGGAAGGGTGAGAGCAGGTTGTGGGATGACTGGAGGACTGACTGGGTAATTCTGATTGTCAGGTTGTCAATGGTAAATTTACTATGAACCACATTTTACTTTTCCTAAGGGTTTTCTAAGTGGCATAGTATTTTGTTTAATCTTCAAAGCTGCCTAATAAGTGGGAGATTATTTTTATCTCCTTTTCAAGATGACAAAATGGAGGTATAGCAAAGCTGTCTTTGTTTAAGGTTAGAAAGCTAGGTTTGCAGCCAAGCATCACATCCAGATTATCTTGTTCCAACACCAACTATCTTGACCATTAAAGGAACCTATGTCCTAAAATGAGCTCCTGATCACACTTTACTATTGTTAACTATAGGACGACATAATCATATTTAATGACTGCATTGTATTCCTTTGTGTGAACACAGTGCATGTTATACTGTGATCTACGCATTTTTTTCTCCCACTAGGTATACACTGAGTTGCCAGAGAAGAATAAATGCAGCACGCATTATGATGTGAGCTAAGCAGTTTTCTCCTAATAGGCACAAGCTGAGTTGCCAGAGCAGACTACTGTTGTGTTCCTTTGTCTCCTGTGCTGTGTAGGAAGAAAGCTCAGAAAGGCTGGCAGTTGTTTGCCTTTCTGGGCCTGATTAGAGGCTCTGTGTGAACTGAGCCTCAAAGTATATTGAGCTCTGATTCTTCCATAGAGCATCTCCATGGATTTGCAAATTGATTTTATGCTTGAGAGTCTGCTCGGTTAATTTTCCAGAAAATCTCTAGCTAGGATTCTGCAGTTTCAAGACAGCCAATAATCAACACCGAATCCCAAAAAGAAAAGAGAATTTTTTGAGCCCTGTTATAGGAGTATTAATATTCTTCTTCTTCTTTTTGTATTTTTCCCTTGGATTTTCTTTTCTTCCTTCCTTCCTTCCTTCCTTCCTTCCTTCCTTCCTTCCTTCCTTCCTTCCTTCCTTCCTTCCTTCCTCCCTCCCTCCCTCCCTCCCTCCCTCCCTCCCTCCCTCCCTCTCTCTCTCTCTTTCTTTCTTTCTTTCTTTCTTTCTTTCTTTCTTTCTTTCTTTCTTTCTTTCTTTCTTTCTTTTTTTGAGACAGGGTCTCATATAGTCTCAGCTAGCTTCAAACTCATAATGCACTTGGTAGTGATCCTCCTGCCTCTAATTCCCAAGAGCTAGGATTGATAGGTGTGTACCATCATGTCTATTTATTTATTTAGAGACAGTATCTTACTATGTAATTCTAGCTGTCCTGGAGCTCACTATGTAAACCAGATTGGCCTCAAATTCACAGAAATCTGCCTGCCTCTGCTTCCTGAGTTCTGGGATCAAAGGCATGCGCCACCATGTCCGACTGACATTTTGTTTTGTAAACTTCTTACTGTCTTATTTATTGGAGGGGCCGTGTACGTGCATGCTAGGTCGCACATGTGGGGTCAGATGACAACTTGCAGCAGTCTGTTCTCTCCTTCCACCCTGTGGTTTTCAAACACAGTACCACGGTCATCAGGCTTGGTGGCAAGTTTCTTTGCAAGCTAGACCATCTCAAGCCCTTCCCCTGTTCCTTGTTTTTTTTGAGACAGGGTTTCATAGGTAGCTCCAGTTGTCCTGGAACTCTGTAGCCGAGGTTGTACTCAAACTCACAACTTTTATGCTTCAGCCACCTGTGTGCTAGAAATACAGGTTTGCACCACCATATCTGCATTGTATTTTCCAATGTCCTATAGACCTATAGAGCATGTATAGTTTCCATTTTGTGGAGAAATTTAATTTACCTAAAATCCAGGCAAGGCAGGGGACTGAAGGGCAAGATTCCATTTTTTTCCCCCGAAACAGGGTTTCTCCATCTAGTTTTGGTGCCTGTCCTGAATCTCGCTCTGTAGCCCAGGCTGGCCTCGAACTCAGAGATCCGCCTGGCTCTGCCTCCCAAGTGCTGGGATTAAAGGCCTGTGCCACCAACACCCGGCTAAGACTCCTTTAAAAAAAAAAAAAAAAAAAACAAGGCCTCTCTATGGACCATGCTGGCCTGGAACTCATAGAGATCCACCTACATCTCCCTCCCAAGTGCTGGCATAAAAGGTGTGAGCCACTACACACACCCTAGCTGAAGACTCAATTCTTTAAAATCAGCTCTAGATAAACATATGTTTGTTCTATGACCAACAAGTCTATCTTTAGGGAAGGTAGGTGAAAGCTTATGACACACACACACACACACACACACACACACACACACACACACACACAGACAGGGACAGAGACAGACAGAGAGAGCCTTTTATACTTATTGCCATTCGTAATTGTCCCAAACTGAAAACAAATGAAATGTATATGTATAAGTGAGGGCAGAAACAAACTGGCGCATCTATACAATGCAACTGAACTTATTAAGAAAACATTGAGTTTTGCATAAAGCTTTGGCCTCCTAGTGGTTCTGTGACTTCCGAAAGCTTTGGGAAAGGGTCTGCTTGCTGATCAGTAAAGTTAGCGTTCGGACTCTTCCTTTTTCACAGTAGGGTCATGTAAGTTGATGGGAAACCCGGGCACCTGACACAGTGTCAAACACCGGTTTCCCTCACGTTTCCTGCTTTTCTGCTTGCACTCAAATGGTTTCTAATGAATAATCTCAGGTTGTTTGCCTAGCATGCAGGAGGCCCTGGGTCTGATCACCGGTCCAGCAATAAGTGAATGAATGAATGAATGAATGATTGAATGAATGAATGAAAAAATGTGAGGTCTGGTGTAGCTTAGTGGTAGAGTGTATGTTAGTGGTAGTACATGCTCAGCAGGTGTGAGGCCTTGGGTTCGAGCCTCAGCACCAAATTAAAAAAAAATACTGTAATGTGAAATATTTTCTAAGTTGGATTCAAGTTTCACTTGGTGTCTGCCCCTGTAGTCCAAAGTACATAGAACAAGTGGGTTCCAAAGAACTCTTCTTTCGGTGTCATGATTAATCAGCATTTCTCAGCTTTGTCCTGGTTTACCCATTCAATTCATAGTCTTCACTTAAGTCATTTCTCAGGCAATTGTGAGACTTGTAGAGCACATTCCATATGTCAGCCACCAGCATGGATTTATTGGAATTTTCTCATTTAATCACAACAGTCCAAAAAAGTGGTACTTTATAGATCCATAAGGAAACTAGGGCCTCGAGAAATTAAACGTCTTTACTAAAAATGGTTTTAAAGGCCTTCTTATTGCATAGGAAGCCATTATAAAGGAATAGCTAGGGAGCCCCTAGTAGGTTCAGTCCGTTCTAGAGGCAGGGAATAGAGGGCAGGAGTGGTTAGAGGGGGCTTCCTGGCTAAGGTGCTGAACCTGCTTGTGGCAATAAGTGGGAAAACATGCAAATTGAAAAGCAAACGTTCATGAAACATTTGATTGAATCAGGAAAACTGTCTTAGGGTTACCATTGCTGTGATGAAACATCATGACCAAAAGCAAGTAGGGGAGGAAAGGGATTATTTGGCTTACACTTCCACATCATAGTCCATCACTGCAGGAAGCCAGCACAGGAACTCAAACAGGGCAGGAACCTGGAGAGATGAGCTGATGCAGGGGCCATGGAGAGGTGCTACTTACTGCCTTGCTCCTGACAGCTTACTCAGCCTGCTTTCTTATAGAACCCAGGACCAGCAGCCCAGGGATGACACTACCAACAATGGGCTGGGTCCTCCCCCATCAATCATTAATTAAGAAAACACTCCACAGCTTTGCCTGTAGCCTGATCTTATGGAGACATTTTTGTTGTTGTTCATTCAAGACAGGGTCTTACTGTGTAGCTCTGGATGTACTGAAACTCACTTCTTAGACCAGGCTGGCCTCAAACTCACATAGATCCTTCTGGGATTAAAGTCTTGTGTTACTATGCCCACAGGAGGCATTTCCTTATCTGAGGTTCCCTCCTCTCTGGTGACTTTAGCTTGTCTCAAGTTGACATTAAAACTAGTCAGCAGAAAAACACACGTTATAATGCCAGTTTTTGAAAGAGAGATTTAAGATCATGATTTTTTTTTTACAAACTAGAGAAAATATGCTGAGATGTCAACAGCAATTTCCCCTAGTTCATTTTTATCTCTCTGTAGTCCTGTGTTTTCATAAACTGCTACAGAGCACAGTGATTTTAAAAGATCAGAACAATACAACCTCTTAACAAAGCCAGGAAAAATGGCTATCTCTCTATCTGCCTTAAAGGAATTTGCTATGTAAACTTTTCTAAGACCAGATATGGGCAGTTCCTCAACTGTTTATCAGTGGTTTGGGGAAGCCTTTGAACTTCTGGGAAGTATGGTGTGTAAAGCAGAGAAAAGACTAAATGCAGAGAACACATTTCGAGAGATAATTGTGTGCAAAGCACATGTTTAACCTAGGTCATAATGGTTTATTCATACTTGCTTCACTGTGCCTCATGCTAGGAAGGGAGACCCAACCCCGAGGGCACCTTTGAAGTGGCAAGAAACTCAAGTCTGACCATCTCAAATGAACAAGCTATCCCTACAGCATAGGAGACAAGAAACAGCCCAAAGCACCTTTATCTAGATACCGTCGTCACCATCTGGGGCATACAGAGGACGAGAAGAAGGGGACAAAACCAGACCTTAGTCCCTCAGAGTCCCACCTCTGGGGAAGTCCCTACGATGCTGCTGCTGCCTGCAGCTGAGAGTCAGCAATCTCCTCGGCAGTTAATGAGTTTTCCAGGATCTCATGAATAGGATACAATCCATGTTCAATACATGCTTTTCTTCCTTCTGAAACTCTCCTCACTTTCTACCCCAACTATAAGGCTGTTGACTTATAAGAGGTCCCGAGAGGGGACTTGCTTCATTTGTGCAAGATAAATCCTGTTCAACTCTGAGGTCCCTACACCTCATGATGCCTAGTGCCTGGTCCAAGTGTCCATAAATCTCTATGAAATGAATAAACAAATGGATGTGTAGGTAGGTGACTATTGGGTCATAGGGTGGTTTAGGGAGTATGAGCCTTTGGCGAGTGATTACTTCTGTGGTTAAGTGGAACGGTTTTCAGTTTCAGGAAAACACCTCCGCTGTTGGCTGCAGTGAAACTGAGACAGGGAAAGGCTAGACTATTGACACATCAGCATTAATTCACAGAAGAGGCAAACAAAGCGGTGGCTGCAGATAGAGAACGCTGCTTTTGTCGCACAACCAAGTGTCTGCCTAGAAATCAGTCCTCTTTTTTAAAAGCAACTTTCCTCGACCCCGAACGTCAATAGTGAGTTTTGCTTTACCGGATGCTTTCCAGTCTCTGTATGAAAACAAACCCTAGTCCCAAGTCTGACACAGAGCAGCCAGTTCTATTTCCACTGAACCTCCTCTGGAGGACACAATTCTGATGTCAACTAAATTGTACAGCATAAAATACTCTCAAAAAATGGGTCAGCAAGGAGGAAACAAACAGGCCTTGTGTTCTGATTGACCCCTGCCCACCATTTCTATGTGGTAGAAATGGGTCATCTGGGAAAGTCTGGAGGGGAGAGAAAAAACACAAGACATTTTATTTACTAACGTTTCTGCAATGTCTTATTATACCTGTACACAATAAGATAGACAGGCTAGGCCTGTCACTATGGCTGAGAGCTTCAGGAAGCCAAAATGTCCCTCCTGTCTTCAATTTTGTAACAAAATAGCAACAAATAATGGTTTCAATCTGACCACCCAGGACTGCTTATTTAGGAAGAAATTGGCTTGCACCAGGCATCGTAATGCCTGTCGGCAATCCCTGTACTCAAGGGGTAAAAGTGGGACGATCAGGAGTTTGAGGTCATCTTTGGTTATGTTGGAAGTTCCAGGCCAGCCTGAGCTATATGAAACCCATCTCAAAAAAAGCAAAACAAAGAAAGAATGGGGGGAGAGAGAGAGGCAAAGAAGGAGGGAAGGTAGGAAGGAAAGAAGGGGCTATGTGGTATACTGCCAAGAATGGCTATATAGGCCTGCAATCCCAGTACTTGAAGAGCAGAGGCAGTAAAGGACACTAGCCCACTCGAGCCTGTGGCTCCAACAGGCCTTGCCCTTCTCCCCAATTCCCTCTGTCTGGCTGTAACTGTTAGATTACATTCCTAAAGCTACCCATCAAGGTTTAGTCCCTTATTTGACCACTTCCTCCTTCTGAGACTGACTACCAAGGTCCAGCTATCAAAGTACTGAAGTCCAGCAATCAGAAACCCTCTTTGGCTCACCTAAATAACACGCCCAGTTAAAATTAAACACCTCGTCCTAACACTTTTATAAACCATCATTTGCCTATGGACCAAGCCTGTCTCCTCTCTATCCAAAGCCAGTCCTTTGTCCCTCCAGGACAAATACCCATGCCCCTCTCCTTTACCCCTTTTCTTCGTTCTCCCTTTTCTCTTCCCCTTCTCCCTCTTTCTCTGTTTCCCGTCTTTGTTCCTTATCCTTGCCCTCTGTCCCTCTTTGGCAAATAAATCTCCTTTGTGCTGAGAACTTGGTCTTGGGGTCCTGATCCTCCTTTGAGTTTCCCTATTGGTAGGAGAATAAGAAGTTCAAGGACATCTTCAGCTACATAGTGAGTTTGGGGATCACATGGAATACATTAAAAACCCTGTCTCAAAAACAAATAAAAAAAGCTTTGTGATCTCAATGACAGATTTAAGCATCACATTGCAAGTATAATGCTTCTTCTTACCTGTAGCAGTCAGTATAATAGCATTTTGATGTCCAATGGAGGAGAGCCAGATGTCACCAAAGATTATAGGTTCTCAACCACCTAGGAAAATAAAAGAACCAATCAGGACAAAGTGGCTTCTCAGTAAACAAAGCTTTTTACTTATATTATCTTGCTTAATTCTTTAAACAGCCAAGGAGGTAGCAATTGTAGTACTGGTGCTCTAAACAAGAAGTCTAAGGAGAGACTTGGAGTGGCACATGTCTTTAGTCCCACCACTCAGGAAATAGAGGCAGGCAGATCGCTGTGACTTCCAGGCCAGCCTGGGCTCCAGAGCGAGAGATCTTGTCTCAAAAACTAAGCAACAACGACAACTAAGACAGAAGTTAAAGTCAGTTTTTCAATGTCAAGTGGTTAGTAAATGGCACAGCAGGAACTCAGATGAAAATCTTTCTGACCCCAAAGACCAGGTTGGAGAGAATTGCCACAAGAAAAGTGAGGGCCCAGCATCAAAGTGGAAGGAACAGGAATACATATTCTCTCCGGAAGTCATCCTTTCACCCCAGACTTCTTTCATCTTACTTCCTGCAATAATTGTCCTCCACATTTTCATCATGAGGGCTATGTGAACACTGGATTTTCCAGGATTCCAGATAAAATCAGTATCAGTGCCTGGTACATCATCCCCCCCCACCCCACCAAATACATAAGAGACAGAGAGAGGGATGGAGAAAGGAGCCTGCTGACCAGTCAACTGGGTATCTGGGTAAAGGCATGCGGATTTTAGAAACAATGAAGAAGACAGAAAAGAGTCGAGAGGTCTGCCGGTCAATGCCAGACAGCCCCGAGTTTATTTCACAGCCAGCTTATATACAGTTTTGAAGGACAGAGGTAGAACAATGCACAGCACAGGCATTCAACCACTATCTATCCTGCCTTGCGTCAAGGAGCAGGCAGTTTCTTTTTATATCTCAGTGTGCCTCCAGCTGGTATTAACAGCCTGGGTCTAGCTAGATAGTGTGTTCCTTCCCATGGGCTAATCAGGACTTTCTCACAGCCCTTCAAGGAGATTCTGATGGCTAATCAGGACTTTCTCACAGCCCTGGAGCATGCAAGCTTGAACTCTATTGACTCAGAATAGACTTCAGATTCAAACTGGGAAACTAAGTCATTTGTGGGCTCCCACAAAAAGGAAAAATGGAAGTGATCAAGGGGAAGATGAAAGGAACCAACAAAAGCAGTCCAGTGAGACAGATCTGATAGTACAAACCTGTAATACCAAACACTCAGGAAGCTGAAGCAAAAGGGTCCCAAGTTCAAAGCCTGCCTTGGCTACAGAGTAAGCTCCAGGACACCACCGGCAATTTAGAGAAATTCTGTCTCAAGATGAAGAAATAAAGGTCAGGCATGATGGTACATAAATATAACCCGAGCACTTGGAAGGTGTAGTGTGGGGGTATTGTGTTCCCCAAACTATTGTGTATGCTAATAAACTTATCTGGGGTCAGAGAACAGGACAGCCACAATATTAAACATAGAGGTTAGGCAGTGGTAGCACACGCCTTTAATCCTAGCATTCCAGAGACAGAAATCCCTCTGGATCTCTGTGAGTTCAAGGCCACATTGGAAATAGCCAGGCACGGTGACCCACACCTTTAATCCCAGGGAGTGGTGGTAGAAAGCAGAAAGGTATATAAGGCGTGAGGGCCAGAAACTAGAGGCCTTTGGCCTGGAGAGGCCTTTGGCCTGGAGAAGCATGTGGCTGGTTAAGCTTTCAGGCTTCTAGCAGCAGTTCAGCTGAGACCCATTCTGGATGAGGGCTTGGGGCATCCAGTCTGAGGAAACAAGACCAGCTGAGGATTCAGCGAGGTGAGATAGCTGTGGCTTATTCTGTCTCTCTGACCTTCCAGTGTTCACCCCAATACTTGGCTCCAGGTTGGATTTTATTAATAAGAACTTTTAAGACTCCTGCTACAGGTGTAGACTGGATGGCATAGGATCAGGAATGCAAGGTCATCCTTAGCTATGTAGTTCAAGGCTAGCATGGACTATGCAAGACCCTGTCTCAAAAATTTTTAAACAAAAACATGAAAAAAGAAAAAAAAAAGAGGACTGGGGATACAGCTCAGTGGTAGAGCACTAGGTAAAATACCCAGTACTGGAAAAAAGGTATAACATTAAAATTCACACAATAATACGCACTAATTTTAAATGTATAGACTGATGAACTTTCTGTGTTCATATGTACCAATGTACCCAATCAAGATATAAAACATTTCCTTCCCAGTTAATCTTCACCCCAGAAGAAACTGCTAATCTAATTATTCAAACCATATATTAATTTACAATTTATAGAACAGTGTACAGATGGAATAAAAAGTATGGATTTTTATTTGTTTTGAGAGAGAGTAGCTTAGGCTGGCTTCAAACTCATGATCCTCATGCTTCAGTTTCCTGCACATTTTGGGGCGTGGTTTTGATTGAAAAGGGGTTCCACTCTGTAATCCAGGCAGGCTGGAGCTCACTACATAGCCTAAGCTGGCCTCATAAAACTCCTCCTGGGTTGCTTCTATTAGGCCTGTACAAGACTGAGCTGTCATTAGTCAATCACGGACTGGGGAGGGGCTTACAGGGCTCTCCCTCTCCCTGCTGAAATATTGGCTACTGGTTGATTCCTGGAGATAGGCAGCCATTGTCTCCAGTTCAGTCCCCATAGGTGAACCTGCCAGACTCCATTGGATAGTTCCAAACTCATGGTTGCACAAATGGCCTAGTTAGACTCAGAGAGTCATAAAACAAAGCCAAAAGTTGTGCCAAAAGGACCAAGCAGATGTCATAACAGGCTGCTCAGTCTTCTCTCAGAGATCAAGCCTCAATTTCAGTTTCCCGAGACTTGAGCAAGCAGTCTCTGGGAGGGCCATGAACAAAAGACATAATCCTTGCAGTAGCTCCCTTTCTGCACGTACTCTGACTGCTCAAAGTTCAGCCAGGTGTTTACTGTCTGGGACCCCTCACCAACTTAGAGTTATGTGCATGAGTCAAGGACAGAGCCTGGGTCACTGAGCCAGCCCCCACAGTCAGTACTTGCTAGGCCAGCCAGCCCCCATGGCAGCTCAAGGACAAAGCCTGGGACTTGTCCTGGACAGGCCCCAAAATGATAATTGTAACCCCCAACCAGTAAATTCAAAGGTTACATACCCTCACCCAATTAAAAGAGAACAGAGATAAAAATAAACCAATTCGAGTTGCACCCATGTCAAATCCCCCCAACCGCCCTGAAGGGCTTGCGGTGTTTGCCTTTGAATAGCTAGCCTCACAAAGAAAGAGCAACTCCTCCCTGCCTCACTGTATTGGGTGTAGGAACGAATTCCCTGTCTAGACTTGTATCTATAGAATAAACCTTGCTGTTGCATTCTGGATGTCCACCGTCTTCGGTGGTCTCTTTGGGGTCATGATCTGGGCATAACAGTGTAGTTAAGAAAGGGACTTGTAGGGAAGGAGAGGTTGACAGGGGAGGGAGGGAAATTGGAAAGGGCTGGGATGATAATAACCAGAAAATATTTCTGATTTTCTCCACATAGTATAATTATTTTGAGGGTTTCCCATGTTGGTGTATATTATAAGAATGTATGCCTTTTAGGCTAGATGTGGTGACACACTCCTTTATCCTAACATTTATGTACTACTGGTTATGTGTCTCATAACTGAGACAAAATATCTAATAGAAGCAACTCAAGGAGGAAAAGATTTATCTTGACTCACAGCTTCAAAGTGTTCAGTCCATGGTCCCTTCTATGTTTCTAGACCCTGGGTGTTCGCTCCATGATGGACAGGAAGCAGAAAGTGAGGAGGGGACTGGGGACCAGGTATAACCTTCAAAGATAAGCACCGCCCCCATGACCTTAAACAACCCATGATGAACTTGCTGAATGGCACAGAGAGACAAGCAACTAATCTTTCCTTCATTTCCATCCATCCCTGATTTCAAGAAAACAAAGGAGAGAGAACCTGGAAAGGACCAGTGGTCAGCATTAGAGACCTGCAAAGGGTCAACAGTCCCCGCTAGAGCAACAGCACAAATGTATACACAGTCCCCTCATCAGAGACGTGACACTCCCAAATCTAATACCACCTAGGAAGATTTGATGGCAGATAAAGTCGGCAGCATACCCACATCCCTAGCTAATGAGTTTTGGATTGATTTTAATTTTCGTGTGGTGCTGAAGATTGAACACAGGGTCTGACACATGCCAAGAAAGCACCCTATCACTGACATAGGCCTTGAGCCCAGGAGGATTCATTTTAGAATGCACAGATGAGTTATTTGGCAGGATCAGACAGAGTCTTGGAAGTCACAATAATCATAATCGGGTCCTGAGCTAGTTGTGGTATCCACCTGTAATTGCAGCACTCTGCTGAATCTCAAGTTCCAGATCAGCCTGGGTTACATAGAAGACTTGGTTTCAAAAGGCCCAAAATACTAAAAACCAAAGCCTAAGGCTGTCTCCAGCAATGGCTTGCATCACTGGGTCTAAGTGTGGTTTATGAATCATTATCATCAACAGTAGCAGCAGCAGCTACAACCTTGTGACCTAGGGCTTCCTTAGGAATGTGAATTTTCACTTCAGATGGACTGATTTAGAAACCCTGAGAGATGGGCCCAACAAGTTGTGTTTTGACAAGTGTCTAGGGTAGTTCTGCTCCAAGTTTATTCACAGTCTGTGCAATTTGATCCTTCTTTTATTTTGGAATTCATTCATCCTATCCTAAAGTAATTAAAACAAAGAGCATCCTGTGTGAAAGCATAGCATGCCTTTGACTCACCTCCCCCGGCAAATTGTTATGAAAATGCATGGCAAATTTGGCTATAAATCCTTAACCCAAAAACTCATGAGACCAAGGGATTTCTAGAATAAAGGGGGTGTTTTAGTTAGGGTTTCTATTGTTGCAATGACCAAACACCATGACCAAAAAACAAGCTGGGGAGGAAAGAGTTTATTTAGCTTACACTTCCATATTGTTGTTCATCACTGAAGGAAGTCAGGACGGGAACTCAAACAGGACAGGAATCTGATGTAGAGGCAATGGAGGGGTACTGCTTACTGGCTTGCTTCCCATGACTTGCTCAGCCTGCTTTCTTGTAGAATCCAGAACCACCAGCCCAGGGTTGAGTCCACCCACCATGGGCTGGGCCCTTCCCCATAGATCACTAGTTGAGAAAACGCTTTATAGCTGAATCTCATGAAGGCATTTCCTCAACTGAGGCTCCTTCCTCTCTGATGACTCTAGTTTGTGTCAAGTTGACACACAAAACCAACCAGTACAAGGGGCCACTGTAGAATCTACAAACAACCAGAAGCAAAAATTAGTAGCAATTGGGAAACTCTTTCAGACCCAGAGCTAGGAGTATTTGTGGCAAACCTTGGAGAGTGTGCTGGTTGATTTTTGTCGACTCAACACACACCTTAACATTTCTGAGAAGAGGGAACCACAATTGAGAAGATACTTCCATTGGCCTGTAGGCCACCCTGTGGGGCATTTTCTTAATTAGTGACTGATGTTAGAGGGCCTAGCCCATTGTATATAAGAAAGCAGACTGAGCAAGCCACGAAGAGCAAGTCAGTAAGCAACATTCCTCCATGGCCTCTACATCAGTTCCTGCCTTGAGTTCCTGTCTTTATGGACTGTAAGAGTGAACAGAAATAAACTCTATCCTCGTCTAGTTCCTTTTGGTCATGGTGTTTATCACAGCAATAGAAACCCTCACTAGAACAGGGAAAGGAGCCATCCTTTCCATCAGATATGTATTTACCATAGCTAAAGCAGGGAGCAGTGGAATAGAAAGGCAGCCCATACAGAGAACTATTACTGCTTTTCGAATGCTTTTGGAATAGCAGCCTCAAAAGTTTCTGGATTCAATGGCCTTGATGGCCAGCTGTGATGGGTTGCAGAGCAAATATTCCACATGAACAGTCTTTATGTTGATTTCACCTGTATCTATTAGATTATTAACTTCTCTCATCTCTTCTCCATCAATCTCAGGCCCCTGTGTTCAAATTTAAGATGTCTCTGGAACTGTTGTTTTTTTGTCAAAACTGAGTTCTTTTATCTTTCAACATAGATGATTTCTACCTAAAGGACAATAATCTCCAAGGTGAGCAAAAGGAATATTCTAAAACAGACCATACATAGCTGCAGTCCTCTGACAGAAGTTAGGCTTCTGAAAGCAGAAATGGGCACCGAGAGACAACAGCTGAGAGTTCCCATGATCTCTTCAGTGATTAATTTCTGAGCCGTTTGCTTATGCTCATCTCAGTACTGCTTTTAGCATAGCTCTACTTCCCTAAAGACAAAGCTTGAATTCTGAGCTGAGCTCCTTGCACTTAGCTCTGTTTTCCTTTCAATTTGACTCCCTGGTAGTGGATGCTTCCCTACCTATGTGACCTGAAAACAGTCAGGTCTCCAAATCAGGTTTCCAGATGTTGCCTAGATCAAGTGTAGGACACAGCTTGAGTCCTTTCCTGGAGGCTGTTCATTCTCTACTGGAAGTAGACTTTTAGTAGGTCCATTTTAAGCATCATTCCAGGGATGTCTGTCAACCAACACATTTCTCAGCTCTCCTCAAGGATAGGAATTGTGAGCATCTTTCAGAAGACTCCCCAGCCAACCCACAAGTGGACTTGTTCAAGTCTTTCCTCATGGTCTTTCAAACTTGCCCAGTCTTAGTAGTTTCCTAATAGGCATAAGAGTCAACTGCTGAAGAGACTCAGATTCATGTGATCAAAGCAGGTTTCAGATCCCAGCTATGCTGTAGTGTTACTGGAGTTGCTGTGTTCAAAGCCTTGAAGATCCAACAACTAGGCTCTGCTACATGTACTCAGTAGGATAATTAAAGACACAGTTATCCCAGCACTTGGGAGGCAGAGGCAGGCATACCTTTGAGTTCAAGACCAGTCTGGTCTACCTAGTGAATTTCAGGCCAACGAAGTAAAAAAAAAAATTAATGTGTATGGGTGTTTTGCCTTGCATATATGTCTGTGTACCATGTGCATGCCTGGTGCCCACAGAGACCAGAAGAGGGTGTCAGTTCCCCTGGAACTGGAGTTACAGACAGATGTGAGCCACTGTGTGGGTGTTGGGAGTAGAACCCTGGTCCTCTGGAGGAGCAGCCGGTGCTCTTAACTGCTGAGACATCTCTCCAGCCCCTGTTGTGCCTTTTTCCCCCCAGATGATTTTTATTTATTTTTATGTATATGAGTGTGTTGCCTGCATGAGTGTATGTATATCATGTACATGCCTGGTGCCTGTAGGGGTCAGAAGAAGATGCAAGATCTAGAAATGAACGGTTGTGAGTTACCATGTGTCCTCTGCAAGAACAACAAGTGATCTTAACCATTGAGCCATCTCTCCAGCCCCTATAAAGAGGTTCAGGTTACTTGTTTGTTTTGAGATGGAGTGTTGACTGTTGGTCAGTTGTTCCAGGCTGACCTCAAATTAGCTGTTTAGCAAAGGACTACAGACATCTACCACTATGTCAGGTTTATGCAGTGCTGGGGATGGATCCCAGGACTTCATGCATGCTAAGCGATCACTTTATCAAGTGCTACGGGCCGCAGGAATATATCATAAGAACTCAGCTGGTTATGGCAAAGCCACTACCTGAAGGGATCAAGGAATTTCTTCAGAGGAAGCCAAATTCCAAGGAGCTTTTGGTGTTATTTGGCTTGTTATATATCAGCTGTCTTCTGTTATGAAAATCATGTGTGCCTTCATAGTTTTCATAGTTTTCCCAATTGACTTTTCCCTAAGAATTGCTAACAGTGTGGACTGATCACTCTTTGGACATATACATTCAAGGTATTTGGAGAACAGCCTCAGGGAAGGTTTCCTTCCCCCCAGCCCATCTGTTTCTCTCCTTTCAGCACTGAAATCAGATATCTCCCTTAGCCACTTTCAAGGACTAACAGAAATAACAGTCCAAACCACTACATAATAAGTCTCCTGATTTAAGGTAAATTCCACAAGGAGACACCGCCTAGGTCAGGTGGAACTTAAGTAATAGCTTTACACAATTTAGCTCCGTCCCTCCTTTCTTACAGCCTTACTAACTTCATAGACCCCTAACTTCTTACCTAACCACTTCTGGGAATGTAGACTGAGCACATAGATCCCCTTTTTGATATACTAACCGGTCATTAGCACTCAGTTGACCTCCTCTTTTACCACTCCCATTTTGGATTGTAAAAGAAAGCCTGGTGGTCACTGCCTGAGGAAAATTCTTACCTGCCTTTATGACCCCGTAAGAATTCAAGCCCGGTGACCTTGCTCTGCAAGAGGATTGCTATTGCTTGGGTTTATAACTGGATTCCTGAGAGACTTAGAGGAACGTAGGGAACTTAGAGGTGGAGAACGGAGAGGGATAAGGAGGATTTTGACCAGAGAGAATGTGTGGACGAGATGGAAGATGAGGAAGATCCAAATGGGGAAGTACTAGCTGGGTAAGAACGAGATGAAAAGAACCTAGATGAGGCAGAATTAAGACGAGAGAATTAAGACAGAACTTACGAGGGAGCAGTAGATAAATATAGAGAGAAATCAGGCAAGAAAGGAGCTAGGCACAAGAACAGAACTGAAGCTGTGTAAATAGAATGTTATCCCAGAGGAATTAAAGCAAGTGGACTATAGAGCTCGGTGTGCTGAGATTCATTTCCCAAAAATAGCCCTCACCGTTCATAGTTTTCTCTCCTGAGCCCCTGGGAAGTATTAATATTAAGGCTGGTCCTTCTAATATTATACAAGAATCAACTAAGATATATGCAGATCTTTTCTGTCTTTTTTTTGAGACAGTGTGTCACAAAGCCCAGTCTGGCCTTGAACTCGCTGTGTAACCTGAACTTCTTTTTTTTTTTTTTTTAAGATTTATTTATTTATTATGTATACAGAAGAGGGTGCCAGATCTCATTACAGATGGTTGTGAGCCACCATGTGGGTGCTGGGAATTGAACTCAGGACCTCTGGAAGAGCAGTCGGTGCTCTTAACCTCTGAGCCATCTCTCCAGCCCGTAACCTGAACTTCTGGTCCTCCTGTCTCCACTTCCTGAGTGCTGATATCACAGCTGTGCAGCACCGTATCTGGTTTGTGCAATGCTAGCTTTATATGTGCTAAGCAAGCAGTCTGCTCACCTTGTTGCATCCCCAGGGAGGTATAGGCTTACATAGAGGATAAGAAGTATGCACAACTAAGCAATTCTGGTTAAGATATGGTTCTACCTATCACGGACAGATCACTGTCAACTGCTAGTCTGTCCCTTGAGATGGTCTGATAACTTGTAAAAACCATGTGAACTCTCTTTCCTGGAAAATATCACACCTTTTCATCCCTCCCCACCCACTGGTACCAGGGCCCCAGCGTTTTTCTTCCGGGGTAATTCCAATTTCTTGAGGTCCATTGCCTCAGTTGTCTGATAGTTGAGGAGAGAGTCACAAGTGTAGGAAGTGAAGTTTGAATTCCATTGGCTTCATCTTCCAAGGGTGGCAAATGCAATTGGGGTAGTATGATTACAAGCTTGTGCAGTTTTAAGTTGTTACATGTACTTTAGCAGCTCATTGCTGTTATTTTTCTCAAAGACACTGAGATTGGCAGGTCTAACCCATTTCAAGTTTCTCAGATTTTTTTTCCTTCTGTTCTGAGATGAGGGTCTCACTGTGTTGCTGTGATGTTTTGAATGACAATGTCCACCAGAAGCTCAGATATTTGAGTACAAAGTCAGTTGATGGTGCTGTCCAGGGAGTTTTGTCAGTTGACGGTGCTGTTCACGTGGGGTTCAGAGGTGTGTCACTGGTGGTGGGCTTGGAGGTTTCAGATTGCCTATAGTCCTAGTTCTTCCCTTTGCTGTTGCCTATACATGATTTCATGCCCCAGGAAAGCACCTCTATCTACTGAAAACAGTTTTTAAATGACAGGGACTTTTTTCCTTCCTATCCATGTGTTCTGTGCTGGAGATATGACTCCGTGGTAGAGTATTTCCCCATAATTTGTAAGGCCATTGGTTTGATCCCCATCACTTCCAGAAAAAAGCAAACAAACTCTCTATTCAGAATGAATTTATAGCCAAGTGTGTTGGCTCATACTTATAATCTCAGCACTGGAGAGGATGAGGTAGGAGGACTGCCACAAATTTAAGGCCAGCCTGACTATAATGAGTTCCAGGTCAGTCTGTGAGACTCTGTCTCAAAGACAACAACCCCGAGAAAAGCATCACAAAGTGACTTCATTTTCAATTGGCATTGTGACACCCACTTATAATCCCATCACAGAGGAGGCGGTGGCTAAAGGATCAGGAATTCAAGACAAGTATACAGTGAGTTTGAGGCTAGCCTGGGCTACATGAGGTCACGCCTCAGAAAATGTGTTCCTGGAGCTACTAAATACTAAAACGCTCCCATTTTCAAGAGAATTGGTAGCAGCCATTACTCTGTGCTCTAGGAGGGAAGTACTAGTGTCAGCAATGAGTCTTGCTATAAAGACCTCAGTTGTTCTTGACTTCTTTCTGTACAGTTCCATCAGGGGTGGGGCTGCCTTTCTTGTTTTCACTTCCTGCAATCGTTGCTAGCCACTGCTGTGGGTTTTCATTTTGCCTCTCCTTCCCGAATGCTTGAACTTTTCCCTCAAGGCTTATCTTCTTCCTCTTGACATTTGCTTTGGGCTTTGTTTCAACTTCTGCAGCAGCAGGTTTAACCTGCAGGCTGCAGATCTCCCGACCTCTTTATTTACTGCCTCTTTAGCTGAATTAACTTTCTTTGTAGAAATCTTGTCCACAGTGGGTTCCTAGGTGCCTGTGGGTCTTCACAAAGTTCATCTGCCCAGCTACTTCCAATCCATGCAATCCACAACCTGAGCTACTGGGGTCCTGAATTAAGAATAATTGTCTATTCTCTCTCTCTCTCTCTCTCTCTCTCTCTCTCTCTCTCTCTCTCTCTCTCTCTCTCATCTATCTACCAATCTTATGTCTTATATATACGTAACACCCTTCTTTTTTCTTAGATAAATAGTAGCATACTTATGTTTTTCTCCATCTTGCTTTTTTCACCTAACAATATATCAAAAGATCACTTCCAGGTATATGGAATGCACGATCTTACTTTTTTTATTGCTTCATAATACTTCATCCAAGGAATATACTGAAGTTTGTCCAAACAGTCCTACTGATGGACATTTTAGCCTAGTTTTTTTTGTTTTAAACCATCCTGGTATTGCATATAGAGCTGCAAAGAATGACCTTACATATGTCATAGTGGGTTTTTGTCAGTGTTTCTTTGGGACGGATTTCAAGAAGTGGGATTGATAGGTGAAAGGAGAATTGACAGGATATAAACCACTTCCTATCCAATGGGGTGGTGCTGTTTTATATCCCACCATCAAAATGACAAGGGAGTGCTTGCTCAGAGCTTCACCAGAACACTATGCACACAAAACTTGGGATTTTTGCCAATCTGATAAGTGAGAAATCATATCATAGTTCACTTTCAATATATATCCAGATAATAAATGCTTTTCATATGATTGAATACTTTTTTCTGAGCATTGACTTCTTTTTGATTACTTAGAAAAAATTTTATGTGTATGAGTATCTTACCAGTATCCGTGTCTGTGCACTACATGTGTGCCTGGTGCATATAGAAGCCAGAAGTGAAGAAGTCGGATCCCCTGGAATTGGAGTTACAGATGGTTGTTTGCCACTGTATAGGTGCTGGGATGGAATCTGGGTCTTCTGTAAGAATAACTAGTGTTGTTAACTGCTGAGACATCCCTCCAGCCCCCAATGAGTATTGTCTTGATAGTTTATATATATATATGTGTGTGTGTGTGTGTGTGTGTGTGTGTGTGTGTGTGTGTGTGTGT
>CABHPR010140669.1:0-15324 GCA_902168415.1 Peromyscus melanophrys | reverse complement strand
TGTGTGTGTGTGTGTGTGTGTGTGTGTGTGTGTGTGTGTGTGTGTGTTTCAAACTATTATAGTTTTTTATTGTTCAATTATTATGTTTTGGAAATGGGGATATTGCTTAATTGGTAAAACACTTGCCTAGCATGCATGGAGCCCTGGGTTTAGTTGTTTTACATTTGTGATTCCAGCACTCTGTAGGTGGAGGCAGGAGGATCAGAGGTTCAAAGTCAAATTCAAAGCCAACCCGGGATACAGGAGACCCTATATTAAAAAAGAAAAGCATTATATGGTCCCTCCCTTAGATGAAGAGCTATAGGTGGTCGATGGCTGCTAAAAGACAGAGAATCAGTTTCCTTCAGGGAATAGATTGCCCAGTCTCAAGTGAGCATCTCTGGACACATATACCAACAAGCAATGCTAAGGGAACTCAGTAGATTGCATGTGCATGTGTGCATCTATATACATACATATGATCCACATATATGTAACCATACTAACTAAGGAATGGATTATAAATTTGAGAGGAAAGGGTGGGACACAGGAGGAGTTGGAGGGGAGGAGGGAGCGGTAGGAGAGATGTAGACAGATTCAGTGCTCGTATGTGAAGTTCACACACGCACAACCAAGAAAAGAAAAGGACTGTCTTTGGTCAGTAGAAGTATCTTTAAGTTTCAGTCATGTTCCTTTGCCATGACTTCAATATCCTTTAATTTTTTTCCTCTGAAGTATTTTTTGACAGCTTCTTTAGTAAATTGTGTAACAAGATATTTTAAATTTATTTTGCACATTAAATACCCCAGAACTGGCATCAACCATTTCCCCAAAGTGTTGGTAGAGCAATAACCCCATATCTGCAAAACCTCATCTCCACACTCATATTCACAACACTCATCGCTATCTGACGTTGTATTCATATGGCATTTCATTGTTCGTGATGGCTCTTCATTTCATAGTCTAAGATAGTAGGACCTTGGTGCATGAAGGGCAAGAACTTTCTTTTCTTCATTCGCATTTCCTAAACCCAGAACAAGGCTTGGCACACTGGCAGGGTCAGAACCTGCTTTTTCCCACTTGTCAGAAATTGTGATTATAGGCCCCAGCATTAGGGGAGCAGTGGTCTTCCAGAGACTGAGTCCTAGTCATTCAGTTATTCATTCCATGCACTGAGTGACTGGTCAGTTGCAGGCATCATTCCGGTCGTATAACCATGGTTCATGAGACTGGGGTTCACATTGGCTAGGACTGCCCTGATCAGCAATCTGGGAATTGTATAGTTGGGAATGATTCCTCTCCAATGTCAAGCTACAACTAACCTGAGAAGGCCAGGTGAGCCCTTGCAATAGAGGGAAACTGGAGCATTGTCTCCCTTCAGGGAGAAAACATTATGTAACTGTAACTGTGTGTACATTTCATTCCTTTCTTAATCCAGAAGCTACAGTAGTGATCACATTCAGTTTCCGTCAAAGTCACGTGTTTAACATTTTAAAATGTATTTTTAGTGTGCACATGTGTTTATGTGCTCACTCATCGTGCATGTGGAGGTCAGAGGACACCGTCGTGGAGCTGGAGCTCTCTTTCTAGTTTTACATGGGTTCCAGGGATGAATTTGGGGTGCCAGGCTGCAGCAGTAGCCCTATGTGCTGAGCCATGTCCTTGGCTCCTAGAAGTCACATTTTAATGTGTGGGAGAAAGCAGGCTGGGTGAGGCGAACTGTTGTTCAAGTACTGCTGGATGGCAGACATTCTCTGCAGATTTACTCTTTACGTTTTTCCCTTACCACTCTCCGGAAGATAAAGGAGGACAAGAAAGCACATGCTAGAAACAGGAAATCAAATAAAGATTTGCTATTCTTTTCTGAAGCCCAGAAGTAATTAATCTCATAGCACTGCATTATCTTCAGATACCATCTGCACAGGATTTCCTGTTTACTCCTTACACTGTTATTACAACAGGCCTGTTTGGCTGTCTCACATTGTATCAACCACTCAGATGCTCCCCGCCCCCTCGCCCCAAAACAGAGTTCACAGGACATTCATGGGTGGAAGAGCAGACCTACACTTCTCAAATCTGCCTCCCCAAGGATACAGTCTGGGGACATTAATGGGGAAAGGGATTGAGCTGATTCAAGGTGTGAGGGAAAAGGAATCAGAAATGAAGTCATCAGTGGTCTGAACACTTATAATCAGTCTTCTTGACCCTTCACAGGGCGCATGCATGTTCAGAAAATGTGCCATAGCATGCATGTGGAGGTCAGTTCTTTCATTCTACCATGTGGTTCTCAGGAATCAAACTCAGGCTTGGCAGCAAGCTCCTTTACCTGATGAACCATCTCCCCTGCCGCCCAGAACTAGTGATATTTTTTATAAGACAGTTTTCGTTTTCGTTTTTTTTTTTTTGGTTGTGAGCCTAGCCTTTAACGGCTGAGCCATCTCTCCAGCCTGAGGCAGTTTTTTATTTTTAAATGTTTTATTTTACTTTAAAAAAAATGTGTCGGGTATTTTGCCTGTATATTTATCTGTGTACCACAGGCTTGAAGTACCTAGAGGAGATGTCTCAGTGGTTAAGGTCACCAGCTGCTCTTCCGGAGGACCTGAGTTTAACTCCCAGTACCCACATGGTGGCTTACCACCAACTATAACTCCAGTGCCAGGGGACCTGACACCCTTTATGGGCAATGCATGGGCATGGCGCATAGGCATACATGCAGGCAAAGCATCCATATACATACAATAAAAATAAATAAGTGACCAGGCATGCTGGCACATGCCTTTAATTCCAGCACTCAGGAGGGAGGCAGAGGCAGGCAGATCTCTGTGAGTTCGAGGCCAGCCTGGTCTACAGAGCTAGTTCCAGGACTGGTTCCATAGTTACTGAGAACTCTATCTTGAAAAACAAAAACTAACTAACTAAATAAATACAATTTAAAAATCACTGATACGAATAATAAACCATAGAAACCAGATGTAGTGGCTTGAATAAGAAAGCCCCTCCTCCACCAACAGGCTCATAGATTTGAGTGCTTCGTCACCAGGGAGTGGCACTATTAGGAGGTGTGGCCTTGTTAGAATAGGTGTGGCCTTGTTGGAGGAAGTGTGTCACTGAGGGTAGGCTTTGAGGTTTCAGAAACTCAAGTCAGGCCCAGTGTCTCTCTCTTTCTGATGCTGGCAGATCCAGATGTAGAACTCTCAGCTCCTTCTCCAGCACCATGTCTGCCTGCACTAAACCTCGGAAATTGGAAGTCAGCCCCAGTTAAATGTTTTCATTTATTTATCCCTAATTAAATGTTGCTGTGGTCATGGTGTCTTATCACAGTAATAGAAACCCTAACTATGACACCAGGAAAGTAGAAAGTGACCATTCAGGAGAACAAAAAGAGCTCTAGAGAAGAGGTTAGTAGAACACAAGTGCTATAATGGAAAAAATGGAAAAAACAGGGAGACTTAAGTGGGGAGGAGGATGAGAGGGTAAAGCATAGAGAAAGTGGGTGGGAGAAATAAATAACACTAAAGATGGTTTAATTTGAATTAGCCACATGGAAAGATAATGCTCTCCAAATTGTATTATGTTTTAAATATGCTGACAGTGAATTGCCTGGCATTAGACTCCCGAAAGTCAATCTGTACCGGGTTTTCAATCTCTTTGTGGATCACTACCTGCACTGACACATTGTCTTAGTTAGGGTTTCAATTGCTGTGAAGAGACACCATGATCACCGCAACTCTTACACAGGAAAACATTTAATTGGGGTGGCTTACCGTTTCAGAGGTTCAGTTTATTATCATCATGGCAGGGAGCATGTTGATGTGCAGGCAGACATGGTGCTGGCTACACACTGATATGCAGGAAAAAAGAAGTAGACTGAGTGAAGATTGAGTAAAAGAGACCTCAAAGCCCCCCACCCAACAGTAACACACTTCCTCCAGCAAGGCCACACTTACTTCAACAAGGCCACACCTAATAGTGTCACTTCCTTTGGGGGGGCCATTTTCTTTCAAACAACCACACCAACTGATTTGCCTTGTAGATTGCCTTTCATATATCTGAACAAGCCTCTCTACTGCAGTTAAAGTAGAATTAATTGCTATCCTTTTAGTAACCCTAGTAGGGCCATGATTCCAAGGCATTAAAGCCAGATAAGATCAGGGCTTAAACTCTGGCTTTGCTAGTTGCTGGCTTTATTACCTTTTAAGCCTGTTGGGAATAAAATGGAAATCATCATGCTAACTATACAGGGTTATTGCTCAGAGAGTGACATTTGTTAGCTATGATATAAAGCGTTTAGCATGTTGCTTGACTTATACACAGCATTCTTAAAAAGTGGTGGTTGTCAGCCATACCACTCTTGGGCATATACCCAAAGAATGCTGATTCATACCACAAAGATACATGCTCAGCTATGTTCATAGCAGCACTATTTGTAATAGCCAGAACCTGGAAACAACCTAGATGCCCGTCAACTGAAGAATGGATGAAGAAAATGTGGTACATATACACAATGGAGTACTACTCAGCAGGGAAAACCAATGAAAGCATGAAATTTGCAGGCAAATGGATGGAACTAGAAAATATCATCCTGAGTGAGGTAACCCAATCCCAGAAAGACAATCATGGTATGTACTCACTCATAAGTGGATTCTAGATATAAAATAAAGAACAATCAGACTATTTTAAATTTTTTATCGGTGGATTCTACTGGAGTTTATCGGTGGATCCTGCTGGAATATCTGATGCAGACAAGCACTGGAGAGCTCCTGTGGCAAATCACCCCCTGGAGCAATGGAAGGATCTTTCTACTAGCACGTGGAGGAGACCCGATCTAGTGTTGGTGTGGCCCTGGGGTTCTGTTTATGTCTTTCCTCAGGACAATGAGGTTCCTCTTTGGATTCCTGAGCATTAAAGGCGCCCTATGGCTGCTGCTGAAGCCCAACATGACAGAGACCTAATGGGTCTTCATGAAAAAAATCTATCCTTCTGATGTCAATGGAGATTGAGAGCCCAACATCGCCAGCTTTGGCAAGCATTAATGTAAGCCTAGGAACTGTAACCATAAGATTGGATTCCCCAGAAGAGCTGCCAGCTAAAGTTGTGCTGGGATCAAGAAAAATGGGCCTTGGCGGTACATGTTACTGGAGTTGTATCCATGCCAGTGGATGTCCACACAATCCAGAAGAGAATTTGACATTGCTGCTACCGCTGTTGCCGTTATAGCAATGGCGCCCACCACTGCTACTCTTTCTGGGATTACCATTTCATAATTGCTTACTACAGCTAGCACAATGGAGACCCTGGCAACAAAAGTAGCTACCACAGTTAGTTAATCTCTCATTCTATTGGGCATGATAAATTTAATTCAGTAGCTATATACATCTTGATTGGCTTTGAAAATTATAAATTTATAAACTCAAGTTCCAGTTGCTTTTGAGATACTATCTTACAAGGACACCAACGTACAGTATGGCTTGTTAAGGAAGGGAATGGCTCAGTTGCCTTTAGCCTACTGGCTATGGGTGAGATAGGACCTCTGTTGGTCTTTTCTGTATCGAACACACAGATTGCAAACCCAGTGCCACTTTGAGATCTTTGGCAGCAGTTAACTCTGCAGCTCATATACGATTGAGCCTGTATGATAATGAGTATTCAGAGACGAGTAATGCCTGGGGGGGCACTCACCAACCTAAGACAGAGCACCTGTGTGGCCTGGGCAGGCATCTCCATGACGGGTAAGGTGATCGCTGACGTCCCACACAACCCAAGTCAGAAGCTCATTTTTTAATAAAAGGGGGACCTGTAGGTCCCTGGCCCCCGTTCTGGGTAACTGTTGCCTTGCTTGCGGACCTTGACCTTGATATTCTCCCTATGCTAATTCCCTGCCAGGTTCTACCCTCCTGAATGCTTAAGGGAAGTTCCTTGCCTGGTACCCTGAATAATGGGTGTTAACAGATTAAAAGCAAGATTGTAAAACATTGGTAGCGAACTTCTGCCCTCCGGGGTCCTCCCATTGTGCTGTAAGCCTGTATTTAAGACCTCCTCCCCCTTAAATAAATGACATTCAGCATTTAAAATTAATATATATATACTATATATATAATTGAAAGAATACTGTGAATGTAATCTATGAATACCATAAATGTGATTAACATCATGAGTGTAATTAATGAATATCATGAGTGTAATTTAAAAAATAAATAAATAAAGATTAAAAAAAACAAAAACAAAAAAACAAATGGACTAGAAAAAAAAAGTGGTGGTTGTAACTAGTATGGCCACATTGAGAAATAGGACTTCATTCAATTAACAACAGGATTTTTGTTGTCGGTGACTTGCCAGTAATTGTTTTATACTCTTTTGAACTTCCTGTGTTTATATGCCTCTGCCCAAAGAAAGATCTGATTTCTTGAAGTCAGAAAAAAAAATCACTGATATACTGCTGTAGATAATAAACAAACACAATAGCACTTAGTCTTTATGGAATACCTGGGAGATCACACTGAGCTAACAGGTCTGGTAGAAGTACCTCACCTGAGGCCAAGCAAAGGGGTATATAGTATTCTTACTCGAGAGGACACGGAGAAGAAATAGGAGGTGCCTCCCAAGTGCTGGGATTAAAGGTGTGTGCCACCACCACCTGGCTAAATTCTTAAACACATTTTATTTATTATTTTTATTTCATATGCAGTGTATTTTATTTGCATGTATATTTATCTGTGCACTACATGTGTACAGCACGTGTGGAGGCCAGAAGAGGGCATCAGGTTCCCTGGGACTGAAGTGTAGATAGATTTTTCTTTGGACTGCCAGCTCACAAAAAATGACATGGAGACTTATTATTAATTATAAAAGATTGACCTATAGCTTAGGCTTGTCCCACTAACTCTTATAACTTAAATCAACTCATTTATATTAATCTATGTTTTTTACCTCTCTTCCATCTTGCACCCTCTGTTTCATCTCCATGTCTCCTGGCGTCTCCTGTGTGCCTCGACTCTCCTCTTCCTTTCTCTCCCCTGAAATTCCGCCTATACCTCCTGCCTGGCTATTGGCCATTCAGCTTTTTATTACACCAATCACAACAATACACCTTCACACAGTGTATAAATATGCCACAACACTGAAACTAAAATTAGACAGTTGTTAACAGTCACATGGATGATGGGAATAGAACTTGGGCTCTTTGGAAAAACAGCCAATACTCTTTTTCTTTTCTTTTTGTTTTTTGTTTTGTTTTGTTTTGTTTTGTTTTTTTAATTAAAACTGTTTGGCCATTAGCTCAGGCTAACTATTGACTAGCTCTTACATTTAAATTAACCCATAATGCTTATTTGTGTTTAGTCACGTGGCTTGGTACCTTTTCTCAGTTCTGCCTTCACATCTTGCTTCCTCTGTGTCTGCCTGGAGACTCCTGACTCAGCCTTCCTGTTCCCAGAATTCTCCTCTCTGCTTATCCCACCTATACTATACTTCCTGCCTGGATACTGGGCCAATTAGCATTTTATTTATTAACCAATCAGAGCAACACATTCACAGCATACAGAGCGATATCCACAGCACTTCCCCTTTTCTTTTTTTTCAAAAAGGAAGGTTTTAACTTTAACACAGTAAAATTACATATAACAAAACAATTATCAAGCAAGAATTACAGTTACAATATCTAGTCTATTTGTATTTGGCAAAATTAAAGAAGATATCCTGTCTATCCTATATTTGTGAGTCTAAGGTTTCATATCTAACTTATCTTTTATCATAACTAAGGAAATTATATCTAGTCAAAGACCTCAGAAGGATATAATATTACTTAAGTAAACAGGAAGTACATTATAAGCAACTTTAAAAAATCTATAATGACAGAGACAGCTGGCAGCCTGGACAGTCACCCAAAGTTACTCTATAAAGTTGGGGCATCTTTCTTCAGCCCACAGGCCTAGAGACTCTCAGTCACTTTTCTCTGTGTCCTATAGAATGTCTGGCAGTTTTCTCTGCAAAGCAGGAACCCGAAGGACCATTTTGCCAAGAAAAGTTCAGTGGTCATCTTCCTATGGGTCCTGCTCGCTTGATTATTTTCATTTTTTAAATTATTTTCTTTTTTTTTTTAATGCTGAATGCTGTTTATTGAAGGAGGGAAGAGGTCTTAATTACAGGCTTACAGCATAATGGGAGAACTCCGGAGGGCAGAAGTTCGCTACCAATGTTTTACAATCTTGCATCTAAGCTGTTAACGTCCATTATGCAGGATACACAGACAAGGAACTTCCCTTAAGCCTTCAGGAGGGTGGAACCAGGCAGGGAATTAGCTTAGGGAGGATATCAAGGTTAAGGTCAGCAAGCAAGGCAGCAGTTACCCAAAACAGGGGCCAGGACCCTACAGGTCTCCCTTTTACTAAAAAATGAGCTTCTGACTTAGGTTGCGTGGGACGTAAGCAGGTCACTTTACCCGTCATGGAGACACCTGTCCAGGCCACACAGGCGCTCTGTCTTAGGTTGGTGAATGCCCCCCAGGCATTACCCGTCTCTGAATACTCATTATCATACAGGCTCAATCGTGTGTGAGCTGCAGGCTTAACTGCTGCCAAGATCTCAAAGTGGCAATGGGCTTGCAATCTGTGTTTATTTTTTTCTATCATCAGCTTGATACAGTACAAATTATTATCCTAATAATGAAATGTTTCACTGATGGTTGCCCAGTGATTGAGTAAAACCAAAACTTATTATAAGCCACAGTCATCCTAGGTTCCTCCCTTCAATGTTGCCTCCCTCGATCTGTGGGGTACAGTCTGATTGTTCTTTGCTTTATATCTAGTATATCTATTTTTAAATGGATTTTTAGGACAGGTTTTCTCTGTGTAGCTTTGGAGTCTGTTCAGAAACTTGCTCTGTAGACCAGACTGGCCTCGAACACACAGAGATCCACCTGCCTCTGCCTCCCAAGTGCTGGGCACCACCACCACCAGGCACAGCCAATACTCTTAACTGAGGAGCCATTGATGGGCTGGAGAGATGGCTCAGTGGTTGGGAGCAGTGGCTGCTCTTCTGGTTAGACCTGGGTTCAATTCCTAGCACCTACATGGCAGCTCACAACTGTCCCATTTCCAAGGGAAAAAAGACTACTTAGCTAGCTCTCTCCAGTTCACTTTTTGCTAAATTCACAATGAAGATCAGGGTATAGGAAGGTTAAGTAAATCAGGGGACGACTTTGCAGGGAGGCTGCTTAGTAGGAAAATCTGGAATTAATCAAAAGCTTTCTCTTTTATGTCAGGAAGTTTCCAAGGTTCTAACTGCCTAATCTTAGTGAATAATTGAGGCTGGCCAGGACATTGCTTAATTAAAAACAAACAAACAAACAAACAAAAAACAAACAAACAAAAAAACCAATGTGGGCTGGAGAGATGGCTCGGCCCTTAAGGGAACTGGCTGCTCTTCCAAAGGTCCTGAGTCCAATACCCAGCAACCACATGGTGGCTCACAACCATCTTTAATAAGATCTGATGCCCTCTTCTGTCCTGCAGCCATATATGCAGGCAAACACTGTCTACATAATAAATAAATAAATCTTTAAAAAAAAAACTGCATGTGGGGCGGTGGTGGCGCATACCTTTAATCTCAGTACTCAGGGAAACAGAGCCAGGCGGATCTCTGTGAGTTTGAGGCCAGCCTGGTCTACAGAGCAAGATCCAGGACAGGAACCAAAACTACACAGAGAAACCTAGCCTCAAAACAAACAAAGAAACAAACAAACAAACACCAACCAACGAAACAAACAAAAAAACTTGGGCTCTTTGGAAGAGCAATCAGTGCTCTTTTTTCTTTTCTTTTCTTTTTTTTAATGGTTTTTTGAGACAGGTTTTCTCTGTGTAGCTTTGGAGTCTGTTGTGGAACTCGGTCTGTAGACCAGGCTGGCCTCGAACTCAGAGATCCACCTGCCTCTGCCTCCTAGTGCTAGGTACCACCAACTCCTGGCACAGCAAATACTCTTAATTGAGGCGCATCTAAGGGCTAGAGAGATGGCTCAGTAGTTGGGAGCAGTGGCTGTTCTTCTGGTAGACCCAGGTTCAATTCCCAGCACCCACATGGCAGCTCACAACTGTCCCTTGGAAAAAGACCACTGGGCTGTTTCTCTCTAGTTCACATTTTACGAAATTCACAATGAAGATCAGGGTATAGGAAGGTTAAGTAAATCAGGGGACGACTTTGCAGGGAGGCTGCTTAGTAGGAAAATCTGGAATTAATCAAAAGCTTTTTCTTTTATGTCAGGAAGTTTCCAAAGTTCTAACTGCCTACTCTTAGTGAATAATTGATGCTGGCCAGGACATTGCTTAATTAAAAAAAAAACAAAACAAAAAACAACTACATGTGGGGCAGTGGTGGCACACGCTTTTAATCCCAGCACATGGGAGTCAGAGGCAGGTGGAACTCCGAGAGTTCCAGTCCAGCCTGGTCTACAGATCAAGTTCCAGGACAGACTCCAAAGCTACACAGAGAAACCTTACTTTGAAAAAAACAAAAAAACTGCATTATTATTTTCAATATTAATATTATTGAAAAAAATTAAAAGTGGACATGGTGATGCACACCTGTATTCTCTGCACTTGGCGAGTTCAAGGTCAGTTTTGTCTACATGAGACACTATCAAAAAGATACAATAAAATTTAGACAAAATACATAGAAAAAATTCAGTAAAGACTGTCTAAGACAGTGGTTCTCAACCTTCCTAATGCTGTGACCCTTTAGTACAGTCCCTCATGTTGTGATGACCTACAATCATAAAATTATTTTTGTTGTTATTTCACAACTATAATTTTGCTACTGTTATGAATCATAATGTAGATATCTGATATGCAGGACATCTGATTTGCAACCTCTGTAAAAGGGTCCTTTGACCCCAGAGGGGTCACAACCCACAGGTTGAGAACCACTGGTCTAAGTCTTTTACAGTAAACACTTGCCATCACCTTGGACACACAGACAGTGTAAAGGTCACCAGGCTATTAGCCAAGTCCATTCCCAGCCTTCTGGGCAGATAACAGGCTGTGCATTCCTTTGAAGGAACAACTCCATGTGTTGTTTAACATTTTAGATTCACCTAGTGGCTTATCTGGGAACACAAAGATCTGGCCTCCTACAGAACCCATAGGGTGAAAGGAAGGAAGGGACTCCTGTAGGCCCTAAAAGATCCCTGCTGAAAATCGAGTGTACCTAAATGGGTCTGAATGAAGTAGGACTTTCATGATATGAAAAGTATTTGAGGATGTAGGTTGTTCTCTGACCTCTACACTGAAACATTGAAGCACGGTCACATCGACATCTACACACACACACCCTAAATAAATAAATAAATAAATAAACAAACAAACAAACAAATAAATAAATAAATTTATAAATAATTATTATAATGATTTTAAAATGTAAAAATAAAAATGTAATCCAACTGACAAAAATCATGTACATCTATTATATTTTGGAAGTGCGTACAGAATACATTGACTCGTTGAGCAAAGTATATTTAGATGAAAACCATTATTTTGGTAATGTATCTTCGGGTGTGTTTTCTGTCTCAAACTTCTTTCAAAATAATCATGCAGTTTTCTCTTCAGTTCAGGCAGGAAGTGAATATCTAGTTTGGGGCTTAGAGACAGTAGAAAATCGTGTGTTTAGCGTATCGCTGCCAGTGGGTTGTACATTCTAGAAAGATCTGGCTTATGTCAGAACTCTTAGCCCCTCCTTTCCCTTTTCCTGTTTGAAAAGCTTCAGGATCTGAGCATTTCAGAACTGCAATTTTGATTCTGACCACCAGATGGCAGATGTCTTCATTGTCCTTAATTAAAGGACAGGATTTTGTGAGTGTGTGTGTGTTTGTGTGTGTGTGTGTGTTTGTGTGTGTGTGTGTGTATGTAATTCAAAGCCAGTGTTTTTTTTTTAAATCAAATCACATCAGAAAGCATAAGGTTAAAACAAACAAAAACTTCAAAACCCCTCCACAAACCAAACCAAAACAATCCCCCCAAAAAACAAAAAAATCAAAAAAACACACAAAAAACCCAAATAAATCCCCCCAAAATTATATATATATATTTGGTAATAGAAGATGATGCTACAATGAATCCAAGTGGAACAGAGGAGCAGTGTTAGTTTCTAATTTCTAAACAAGCACACCTCACAGTTATTTATCTCAAAATATTTTGATAGTGGGATGTATTGACAGGAAAAATGCTTTACTGTAAATAAAAAGTACAAGATTCCAATGATAGTCTTCAAGCTAATTAGCAGTGTCCTCAAATATGGACAGCCAGGTATAGTTCTCTGAAACAGGTATATATGCTGCCCTAAAAGATCCCTGCTGAAAATCGAGTGTACCTAAATGGGTCTGAATGAAGTAGGATTTTCATGATACGAAAAGTATTTGAGGATGTAGTATGACAGGGCTGCAAGAGCAATACCACCATTATCAGAAGTCACAGAAGAGCTTATTGCTGTGCCGTGCATGAAGAACAAACAGCTGCATTACAGGAAACACAACCACATGACCCACTGAACTTCATTCCACAACATTTTCACGCAGCAGAGAATAAGTCATAAGTCTTTTCTGTAAAAGTTCCAAGTGTTGGATGTGCAGCTTCACATTACATCACCATGTTTTGCCTTATTTTCCAAGTACACAAAACAATGTGGTGAAATAAGATGTCCACATTAAAAATAAAGCCTACAAAACAGTTCCAGTGCTAGGAAAGATTATTCATATAGCACATTGTGATCTCCAAGGTCCACAGTCTTTAAAGGAAGTCCATGTATACATCTTGTTTATTTTTCTTTGCCACACTAACTTTATTGAGGCGAAATCACAATGTAGTTCTTCTGTCAGACACAAATGTTTTCCTACACAGTTCATAAAAACAGGAGGTCAAGCTGAATATGCCACAATGATGTTGTTGGTATTTTACTCTTTTGGCTCTTTGGAGGCCCACTACCCAGCTCCCAAATAAATCACACACAGAGGCTTATTCTTAAGTATAAATGCCCGGCCTTAGCTTGGCTTAGTTTCTAGCCAGCTTTCCTTAACTTAAGTTATCCCATCTACCTTTTGCCTCTGGGCCTTCCCTGTTCTCTTGCTTCTGTAAACCTTACTCTTACTGTCTTGCTCTGTAGCTGAGTGGCTGGCCCCTGGAGTCCTCCTCCTGCTCTGGCTCCTCCTTTTCAATTCCCTCTTCCCTGATTTCTCCTTCTGTTTATTCTTTCCACCTGCCAGCCCCACCTATCCTTTCTCCTGCCTCACCATTGGCTGCTCAGTTCTGTATGAGACCATCAGGTTTGTCAGGCACAGTAACACAGCTTGACAGAGTTAAACAAATGCAACATAAACAAAGTAACACACCTTAAAATAATATTCTTCAACATGGTATCTTCAGCCAGATATTTTAGCATTTTGAAGAAAATTAGAGAAGAGATTTCCTTGGTTTCCATAGCTTGATAGGCTCAAAATGAAAACAAACAACACCCCTCCCTACTTCTTCAACAACAAACAGCAGCACTGTTATCCACATGGGAATGGAGCATCCCTTCTCTGTTTTCTCTGACCTGACATTGGAAAAGTCATGTGCCAAGGCAGAACACAATGTGATTTTTTAGAGCTTTATTAGGAGTGAAAAATGGGTGTGGGGAAGGGGACCAGGCCATGGTGAGAGAGAAAGATGTTTGAGGGAGAGAAGCAGAGCAGAGAACAAACAGAAAGAGAGGGTGGGTGTTGAGTCTGGCTTTTTTAAGGCAGGGATTACGTCAGCACCTGCTGATGATGTAAGATATTAGACACATGCTGTGCATGTACAGGATCCTAACATTCTAGACTCTTTGCTTATTATAAAAAAGCGTGTGAATAGGAATAGGAGCATTGTTTCTCCCGGAAAAACTGCTTCCAGCTGACTTAGTGGGCGTTGGTTGGCTCTTAGGTGGGGTAGGGAAGGGGGTCTTCCAAGGTAGAAAGGCGTCTTGGGCTGGTGGGCTGTCCTGCTGCCCTGGATCCATCCATACCTCTTGGCTTGGCACTCTGGCTGCTTTTGTGTGTGACAGGATGCTGGTGAGACAGGAAAAGCCTGAAGTAGATCTGACCGGTCCAGATGGATTTAAGCTGGTTTCTGGAGCTTGGGAAAAATTTTGAACATGTTAAGAAGCAGCCATGAGAAGACTAGTGACCATTTGTATTGTTTAGTATTCTGCTTATGTTGGTTAGTGTTAATGGGAGAGAAAAAGAGATCGGAACATGTTAAGCTTTATCAGAGACAGATTATTTTCAGGCACCTGTTTCCTTTACTAGTTTGGCATCCAGGAGACAGGTGACCAATTGTTGAAAGCATTTAACAGTAATAGATGGTTATATTAAAGTCCGTTTTTGCAGAGCCCAGACACTTTTGGGTCTGGGGGTGTAAATACCTTTTAGCTGTTACAGTTTCTTACTTGATGATCTCTGGACTCCAGTTCTGTGGTGGTCCTGTACCATTAGCTGAGCAGTGAGTTAGAAGAGGGAACTGAGAAGAGAAAAGCTTGTGGTGCTTGAGAACTTATTTCTTTGGAATTAGGGACAAGGCAGAGATCAGGGCCCTGTCTGTGTGCACCAGGAGAAGCACAGGTGGGTGGGTCTGGAGTAAGGCACATGGAGGGAGCAATGAAATGGAAGCTCCTATCTTAGCTGGAAATCTTTTCCCATTAAGTAACCCTGAAAGTACAATTAAATCTGGTGAAGTGGGTAAGGCTATTCTCCCTACCCCGACAATAGGGAAACAAGGAGAGGTGAGACCCCAAAACTCCCAGGACCAGGTCAGTGGCTCTGGTGTCCAGAAGGAAATAAACGGATCACTTCCATGCTGTGTTCTGGGTTTCCTGCGAGCCTGTAGCCAAGCCTAGGTCTGCTGGAGGTCTTAGCTTGATGTTCGCATGCCATCTTGGTGCCTGGGGGCAGTCAGCTGACTGGTTGTCTTTCTAGGCAGCACTTTCAACAAGGCTCAACTGATAGCCTGGCAGAGCACTCACTAGTCCACGTGGCCTTTTTCCTCACTTAAAGCAGGGACCCGATGGCTTTCGGGAGCCAGTGTGTGCCAGCACTTGGCAATTTTGTTCTCAGGCTTTCTCTGGCTTTTTATCTCTTCCCTGGTATACCTTAAATGCCACAGATGACACTTTTGCCTATGGGGTCAGGAGCTTTGCTCTCCAGATGCCTATGTCGGGGAGGTATATCTGCCAGGAGGCAGGCTATAAACTGATCTCTGCTTAAGAGCCATCTTGATTACTGTAAACTTATTTGCATGGATCTTAGCCTGCTTCCAGACTGGTCTGTGCCTCTCAAGGAAGTTTGAGAAA
>CABHPR010140668.1:24901-51423 GCA_902168415.1 Peromyscus melanophrys | reverse complement strand
GGGAGAAGGGAGGGAGGGGGAACAGGGGTTGGTAGGTAATAGGAAATTTTTTAAATAAAAAAATTATAAAAGAAACAGAAAAGTAAATACAAAAGTATAGAAATAACATATTTAATGATGAAATGTATAGAGATCACATTGAATTTATTATGTAGAAATATCAATTATGGCTAATTCAAATATAAAAATTTATTAATTCATCATGTTTACTAAATATATACATGAATACTACTTGTAGTCTTATCATTTATTTTATTATTATATTTATAGTTTTTAAAAATACAATAACAATTTTATGATAATGAATGACTTTTAAGACAAAAACATTGAATGTGCAACAGAATATCTTAAGAACACATGAGGGGGTGAAAGAAAGCTCAACTGATAAAGTTATTGCTACATAAGCATGTAGAGCTGAGTTTGATTCTCTAGGACGTATGTACAAAGCCCAGGGTGATGGCATACTCTGGAGACAGGAAGATATCTACTCTCTAGCCAGCCAGTCTAGCCTAATTTGCTTGTCTTAGGTCAGTGAAAGATTCTCTTTCAGTAAACAACATGGAAGTGGTTGAGGAACACACTAGGTTGTCTTCTGGCCTCTGCACATATGTGTACATGCACACACACATACATACACATACAAGCATAGCCTCTCACACACATGCCCCTACATACATCCACACAAACATATTTGGCTGCATGTTAACTTGTAAACACACAAAAACATGTACACACACAGACAGACACACCAACTTGATCTGCATTGATATAAGGTAAATAAAGATGAGACTGATATGAATATCCCATTCTTTTGTAGGTTGACTCAACATTTCTCTTATTTTGAATATCTTTCCTTCTCTTCTTGCTACTTGTTTTCTAAGCGGCTTACCATTTAATTAAGGAGTAGTACAAACTATATTTACTCTCACAAAATACATAAAGAAATTGTCATAATAAATGTAATTTTTTCTTGATAACTTCATTGGATCACTGAGTAAAGTCAGAATAAATGACCAATGAAGTTAAGTTTAATACTTCTTGCTTGATATAATTCATAATAAAAAGTTGTGTGAATTGAGAGGAGGTAAAGTAAATAAGGATTCTAATTTTTCAAAGTAATCACAAAATATAGGAGAAATTATAGATTGTCTTATAAGATAGATGAGCAGAAAATGAAAAGGCAAGAGCAACACACTGAAAATCCTAATTTGGGAAAAACTGAGTACATGCAGGAAGATGAGTGATTGAATGATAACTCTAGCATGTGACCTATTTCATTCTTGGTGATGTTTCAGGATAAAGTCTTTTTCTGGTAGAAAATTTAATATGGTCTGGAACTGGCACAAAAAATATACTTTGTTAAACATATTTATAAAGTATTAAATTTATTGAAGCCTATTTTACGATATGTGTAAATGAGTAATCTCTATTTACTAATATAAGCAAAAATCATGGCTAAATGTAAAAACACTGTTTTTAAACTTATACACTGTCAAACAGGAAAATGAATTATGAATAGACATATTTAGTGAAGATAATATATCTCATTGAATGGAAAGTGCAATAAGATATTTCAGCACTACTATAGTTTTCCTAGCTGTCCTCAATAATGTATATCCTTCATTTTTTCTCTCTTTATATTAAATAATAAATAGTTTTACCATGTAAAGTGGAAAAGATCATATGAAAATATAGAAATCTGTGTGTCATACATGAGCAATACTGATGACTTACATGGTTGTATCCTTAATTCTAGCATGTACTCTGGTATGTAGCAAACAAAACAAATTCAACAGTAGTTTTTAGTTATGTAAGGTCATGATAAGCTTCCAGAGACTGGCTAAGTCTAGGTACATATTAATTGTAAATAATTTATTGCAGACTTAAAGTTTTGTTACTATTGGTATATATATAAATATATATATACAAATATATAAACAATATAAAGTTATTGGTATATATATATACCAATAGTTATCATATATAGTTTCATATTTTCATATTTATATTTATACATTCTTGTTTTTAACTATTTATCTTTGTAAGTTCTTTCATGTCTGAACAGTATGTACATTTATATAATAATAACAATTTCAGATACACTGAACTAATTTAAAAGTGTGCAGATGCAGATGGTATGGTCTAGTACTTTCATTCGAGACATTTGATTGTACTGGAAGACATAAAAAATAGCAGCCATTTATAGATTTAATATTGTAAGTTCAATCCCCCCAAACAGCACTTCATGTTAACTTTTTACTTCATAAAATGATTTCAAAGTGCTAAAATCATGGGCTAGGGACACAGTAGAGTGCTTTCCCAGCATGCATGGAATCTGAAGTTCATCTCCCAAAACCAACTAAATACATAAACAAGATTTTCTCTTCATCTTTTCTTTAATCTATTTCTTTCTAACTTTTCATCATAAATAAGTTACTATGGTTGTAGCAAAAGAACCTAGAGTTAATTGAATGTTATGCATAATGGCTTTAAAAATGTCTCCTCATGGCCCTAGCTGCTGCTAATGGTAGAGAACCAGTTGCTGATTAGGACAGCCTTGGCTAAAAAGGCAGCCACGTTTGAAAAGAGAACAACAGAGGGGACCCTGTCAGTGGGATCCGGATCTATCCCTGGTTCATGAGCTGGCCTTTTGGAGCCCATTACCTATAGAGGGACACTTTGCTCAGGCTTGATGCAGTGGGGAGGGGCTTGGTCCTGCCCTAACTGAATGTACCAGGCTTTGCTGACTCCCTATGGGAGGCCTTACCCTTTTGGAGGAAGGGATGGGGACTGGGTCACTGGGGTGCGGGAGGCTGGGGCTGGAGCTGGAGGAGGGATGAAGCAGGGGGATCTGTGATTGAAATATAAACTAAATAAAAAAAACGTAATAAAAGAAAAGAAGAATGTAAAGGAAGCCCATCAGCAAAACAACCCCAACAAAGGAAATAATAAACTGGGTAGTCATATATAAGTATTTCCTTTCACTGACATTTCCAAATAGGATAATTAATTTCTTCTGTGTTATATGTTTTAAAATCTTTTATAATTTTATTTCTACTATGTTTTGTGGTGTGTGTGCATATTTGTGTGTGCATGTGTGTGTGTGTGTGTGTGTGTGTGTGTGTGTGTATGTGTGTGTATGTGTGCATTGTGTGACAGGTGACTGTTTCTTCCAAGATTGAAACCTGGAACACACTGAAGAGCCTGGAGGCAGTTCAACAGGTTAGAAAGTGTCCATTCTAGGTGAGTCAGTTGGTCTAAACTTCTAGTACACAGTTGATCTGGTCTCAGAGCCTTTGAAGCTTTGCTTCTCTGAGAGTCTTCTTTGAAGCTCCCCTCCATCATCCCAGAGAGTCTCTCAGCTTTTATTGTTTACTCTGGCAGAGAGAGGCCTTGGGAATATGGTCTGCTTCAGGGACATCAATCTTGGAAGAAACAGTCACCTGTCACATAACACACACACACACACACACACACACAGAGAGAGAGAGAGAGAGAGAGAGAGAGAGAGAGAGAGAGAGAGAGAGAGAGAGAGAGAGAGAGGAAACATTCCATCCTGTTGGAAGTTCCTTAAACAGGATGGTAAAAATTTCAAAATTCTGTGTGTCTTTGAGATAAAGACTTCTTGAGGATGATTGTTGTGATGTGTTCCAGGTTCCCAGCTTTGTGAGCTGGCACTAATGCTGGGGTGGGCTTTGGTGATGCAGCTCTCTTTGAGCCATTTCTGCCCCTGTGAGTAACCCTTCACCCATATTCCTGTAAGTAACTCCAATAAAACTCATTGGTTCAAAAAGTTGGTACTTTCATCTGTCTTGGTTTTCCTATCTGAGTGAGTAGATGTGTGTGTTGTGTCTCCTCAGGAACAGTTTTATCACACAATGTAATTGATGTCTGAACAGGGACATAACAGAACTAATTTCTTTCTTCAATGTCTTAAAATTTGGTCATCATTTAAATCTTAAACTTGATTGGTTGGAGTTACTCCAGGATATTTTATAGGTTTTATTTGTTTGTTGATTTTGTTTTTGAGGGTATTATGAAAGGAATTGTTTTCCTGATTTCATTCTCAGTCCATTTCTCATTTGTATGAAGGCTACTGATATTTGTGTTTTGTATCTGTTAAGACTTGCTTTGTATGGTGCTTGGCTGTAGATCTCTGTATCTGCTTCCATCAGTTACTGGATGAAGGTTCTGTGATGATAATTAGGGTAGTTACCAATCTGATTATAGGAGAAGGCCAGTTTGAGCACCCTCTCCACTATTGCTAGGAGTCTTAGCTGGGGTCATCCTTGTGAATTCCTGGGAGTTTCCCTAATTAACATGTTTATCCCTAACCCCATAATGGCCCCCTCTATCAAGATATCTCCAGGAGACCAGTTGAAGAGAGGGAGGAGGGATTATATAAGCAAGGGAGGTCAAGATCATGGCAGGGAAACCCACAGAGACAGCTGACTCAAGCTTGTGGAAGCTCATGGACTTTAGACTGACAGCAAAGGAGTCTGCATGGGACCAACCTAGGCCCTCTGCATGTGGGTGACAGCTGTGTAGCTTGGTCTGTTTGTTGGGCCCCTAGCAGTGGGACCAGGAACTATCCTTGACACATGAGTTGGCTTTTTGGAACCTACTCCCTATGGTGGGATGCTTTGCTCAGCCTTGATGCAAGGGAGAGGAGCTTGGTCCTGCCACAACTTGATATGCCATGCTTTGCTGCCTCTCATGGGAGGCCTGTCCCTTTCTGAGGAGTGGATGGGGGATGGGTAGAAAAGGGAGGGGATGGGAGGAGGAGAGGGAGGGGAAACTGCAGTTGGTATTAAAATAAATTAAAAAAAATAATTGAAAAAAAAGGCTTGATTTGTTTTTGAGTGTGTGGTCAGTTTTGGCAAAAGTTTCAAGAGGTGCTGAGAAGGCATATTCTTTCATGTTTGGGTGAAATGTTCTGTAAATATCAGTTATGAACATTTGGTTTATGACTTCATTTAGTTCCAGCATCCCTCTGATTAGTTTTTTTTTTTTTTCCCAAATGACTTATGTACTGCCGAGAGTGGAGCAGGGGTGAAGTCACCCACTCTCTGTGTGAGAGTCAGTATGTGAGCTAAGCTGTAGTAGTATTTCTTTGATGGACTTGAAGACCCTTGTGTTTGGTGCTTAGATGATTAGATTAGCAATATCGTATTGATTTTTTTCATGAGTATGTAATATCCTTCTTTATGTATTCTGACTAGTTTTCATTTGTAGCCTATTTTGTCAGCTATACCAGCCTGCTTTTTAGACTCATTTGCTTGGAGTATACTTTTCCATCCTTGCACTCTTATGTAGCAGGAATCTTAGAGAGTCTTATTAATAAAATCAAACCTGGGGGCAGTTATTGAGGTGAACACTGGAAGGTCAGAGAAGCAGAACAAGCCACAGCTAACCTCACCTGGCCAACTGGTCTTGTTTCCTCAGACTGGAAGCTTCTGTGTCCTCATCCCAATGGCTCTCAGCTGAACTGCTGCTCGAAAGGCTGAAGCTTAACCAGCTAAAAGCTTCTAATTTCTGGTCCTCATGCTTTATATACCTTTCTGCTTTCTGCTTCACTCCCTGGGATTAAAGGCTCTCTTTCTGGGATTAAAGGCCTGTGTCACCATGCTTGGCTGTATCCTTGAACCCATGGATTTCTGCCTCTGGAATGCTAGGATTAAAGGCCTGTGCTACCACTGCCTATCCTAAGTATCTATTGGCTTTTCTGTTCTCTGACCCCAGATAAGTTTCTTAGGGTACACAATATTTTGGGGAACACAATACCACCACACTCTTTGGTGCTGTTTATCCTCAGTGTTAAGGTGTGTATTTTGGATAAAATATGAAGATAGATCTTATTTTTGTACTCATTCTGTTAGTCTGCATCTTTCTATTGGGGAATTGAGAACATTTATGTTGAGAGTTATCAATCATCAATATTTGTTCATTTCTGCTATTCTGTGTCTGCCTCCAGGTTCTATTTGAGGGTCTGGGATTATTTATTCCTTAAAAGTTCTTCTATTGGGGAGTGGTTTAACATGTTAAGGTTGAAGTGTTTCTTCTAGTGCTTTCATTAGGCCTGTGTTTTTATATAGATCCTGATAAAGTTGATTCTATCATGGAATATCTTCTATCTTCTTTTCTCCATCTTTTGTGGTTAGAAGTTTGGCTGGGTATCCTAGTCTGAGATGGCATCTGTTCTCATTTAGGGTTTGTAGAAGATCTGTCCAAGCCTTTCTGACTTTTAGAGTTTCCATTGAGAAGTCAGGTGTCATTGTAATATATGTGCTTTTCTATGTTACTTGGTCTTTTCCCTGGCAGCTTTTAATATCCTTTCTTTGTTCAGTACATTTAGTGTTTTGAACATTACATGCCCTGGGCCAAGGGATTTTTCTGTTCCTGTTTGGTCTATTTGTTATTCTCTATGCTTCTTGTACCTTACTTGGCACTGCTTTCTTTAGGTTAGGAGAATTTCTTCTATAATATCTTTGCAAATATTTTCTGTGCTTTGACTGGAGTCTCTTCTCCTTCTTCTACCCCTATTATTCTTAAATTGTGTCTTTTCATGGTTTCTCAGATTTCCTGGATGTTTCCTGCCAGGCATTCTTTTTTAGATTTAATATTTTCTTTGACAGAGACATCCATTTCTTCTGTCATGTCTTCAGTGCCTGAGATATTCTCTTCCTTTGCTTGTATTGTGTTGTTGAGGAGTTTCTAGTTTGAATTCTTAAATTTTTCATTTTCAGTTTTTCTACAATTTGTGTTTTACTTAATGATTCTATTTTCCCTTTTGTATCTTGAACTGTTTTCTTTATTTTATTCCACTCTTTGTGTTTGCGTTTTCATACATTTTATTAATGGATCTATTCATGTCTTCCTTAGAGTCCACAAGCATATTAATAATAGCTATTTTGAAGTCATTGTCTAATGCTTCATCTATATTACATTTCTCAGGGATTACTATAGTAGGATTTCGGGACTCTAGTGGAGGTATATTGCCATGGCTGCTATTGATTGTGTTTTTACATTGGTGTCTTGGCATCTGGGTTTGTAATTATTTAAATCTAGGTGCTGATATCTTGTCTTCTTTTGGTCGGGTGGGTTCTCTCTTTCGTGTTTCCTGTTGCACATTCTGGTTTTTATGAAAGTGCAGTGGCTATCGGTTGCCTGGTACAGAATGCTTCTGAGATTATGCCATGTGTGGTCATTGACAGTCCATGGTTGTATGTGTTTCTAGGTATTGGGAGCTGACACCAAGAAATGGGATGGGCTAGATGGGCAGGGTGTGTTGAGAGTGTCCACATGAAAGAGCAAAGCAGGGTATGCAAGCAGGATCTGTGTATATCTCTGAGGAAGGGGAAGAGGAGAAGGAGAGAGCACAGAGAATTGTTTACTACAAAGTGGATATAAGACTGGGGTATTCAAACTGTAGTCCAGGAGACAGAGTGAAGATTGAAGGCCTCTTTCCTTGGCCAGCATGGCCAGCTGCTCTCTAGGGAGTCCCTGATAATGTTAGTGGAGGAGATAAAGGAATGACGTTGGGGAGGAAGGCTGTAGGAGATCTGTTCCCATAGAATAGGAACAGGAAGGAAGCTATTGTTAAAATTTCTATGATCTGGAACATTTTGTGTCTTTCATGATCCTTGTGGGAAAAATAGACATGTGGCTAATGGTAAATTAGATGAGCAATTTCCATTATTTTATTGGGCACTGTGGTGTGATTGTATTGCTATTAGGCAAAAATTTACTCTTTGATAAGTAGGAAATGTCTCATAGAAAGGATATGGCATTTGTATTTTTAACATTCCTTTTGTAACAAAATGCAAACAAAAAGTCTAGAGAGCTTGATTTGGAAAATGATAAACAGCACGTTTAAATTGCCAAAATCTTAATTTTTTTCATTGAATTTCAGTTGTTCACGTTCCATTTTAAAGAACTTTCACTTAATAGAATGAACAGTAAACAAATAAGGTATTGTATTAATAATAAATGAGCTAAGAACCAGATTAAAGTTTATTTTAAGACATTTAATTATATTGACAATGCACTAGTTTTCTTGGTGCCTTAAATTATTTTTCCAAAGTGTCTACTTTGTCGTACTTTGGGGAGGAAAATTTGCTAATTTTTAATAATCATTACTTAAGAAATTATGTACTATCTATTAGAGAACACAAAATAAAATATAATTTAATATTTTGGTTGATAACTTTCACCCAAAGTTTATATAAATTATTTGTTAATAACAATACCTTGCTGATATATTTATTTGTTAATGTGCTATACTTTATAATATTAATCCTAATGAATAAAACAATTATATCATTTGAGTTGTAAACTCTGTAGATATCATGAAAAAATAAACTAGTATATGACAATTCTTTTTGCAGTTTAACATGGCTTAGTAGTTTCTAAAGTACCCACAGATAGAAGCTACTAATTTGAGTAAGATTCTTGATAGGCAGTGTGCACTTTCTCAAAACTTAGTTATATTTATGATAGTTTTTCCCCTTTTAGCTTACCTCTTTTGGTATTAGTTACTTTCTAATTTTTGTAACAAAAGCCTCTGACAGAAGCAAGAAGTGATTTAGAAGAAAAAGATTTATTCTGATTTAGAGTTTAAGAAAAGATATAGTTTTCAGTGGCCAGAAGCTATGGGTAGGAACATGTGATGGCCAGAAACTATGATGCTAGGAACATGAGAGAGCTGGTTATATTATGCCTGCATTTAGGCAGTAGAGAGAGAGATGAATGGTGGTATTCAGCTGACTCTTCTTCTTCCTCCCCCTCCCCACAGGAGGTGGCCAGTTAGAGTTATATTTCCCCTTTAACTAGGATTCTTAGTGGGGGTCACTCTTGTAGGTTACTGGGAGTTCCTCTTGAACCAGTTTTCTACCTGATTTTGAAATGATACTCTTTCCAGTAGGCTCTTTCAGTACTCTCTCTCCTGCTCCACCCTCACCTGATCTCTCATGTTCCCATCCACATTCTCCCCCAGTCCACCCACGAAATCTCTTCTAATTCTCATTCTCAGAGAGATCCAAGTATCCTCCTTGAGCCCTCGTTCCCTAGCCTTTCTGCTTCTATAGATTGTAGCATAGATATCTTTTACTTTACAGTTATAAGAGAGTACATTTTGTGCTTGTGTTTCTGTGTCTAGGTTACCTCACTCATGATGATTTTTTCTAGTTCAATCTATTTGCCTTCAAATTTCATGATACCATTTTTTTAACAGCTGAGTAATACTTCATCGTGTAAACGTACCCCATTTTCTTCATCCATTCTTCAGTTGAGGAACGGTTGTTTCCAGTTATGGTTATTAAGAACAAAGCTGCTATGAACTTAGTTGAGCAAATGTCCTTGTGATATGATTGAGCATCCTCTGAGCATATGCCAAAGAGAGGTATAGATGGGTCTTGAGGTAGATTGATTCTCAAATTGTGGGGAAACTGACATGTTGATTTCCAAAGTGGCTGTACGAGTTTGCACTCTCATCACCAATGGAGGGTTGTTCCCTTTGCTCCATATCCTCTCCAGCATGAACTGTTACTTTTGTTTTTAATCTTAGCCATTCTGACAGCAATAAGGTGGAAACCCAAAGTCATTTTTTTTTTCATTTCTCTGATGGCTAAGTATGTCGAACATTTCTTTAAGTGTGTCTCAGCCAATTGAGATTCTTCTGTTGAGAATTTTCTGTTTAGACCTGTACCCAATTTTAAAATTGCATTTTTATATGTAGATTCTTGAGTTCTTGATATATTCCAGAAATCAGTCCCCATAACATGTGGGGGTGGTGTAGACCTTTGCCATTCTTTAAGTCGTTGTTTTGTCCTGTTGATAGTGTCCTTTGCTTTATAGAAGTTTATTGTTGATCTTAGTGTCTGTGCTATTGGTGTTTTATTCAGGAAGTTCTCTCCTGTTCCAATGTATTCAGGATTGTTCCCCACTTTCTCCTCTATTAGTTTCAGTGTTACTAGATTTCTTTTAAGTGCTTTGATCCACTTGGACTTGAGTTTTGTGCAACGTTGGTTGTAGATATGGATCTGTTTACATTCTTCTATGCACTAACATCCAGTTATGGCAGCACGATTTGTTGAAGGATGCTTTCTTTTTTCCATTGTGCAATTTTGGCTTCTTTTTCAAAAATCAGATGTCCATAGGTATGTGGATTCATGTCTCAGTCCTTTATTGAATCTACCTGTGTTTCTGCAGATACCATGCTGTTTTTATTACTATAGACACGTACTAGAGCTTGAAGTCAGAGCTGGTGATACCTCTGGAAGTGTTTTTATTGTACAGGATTGTTTTAGCTATCTGGGATTTTTGTTTTTCTGTATGAAAATGTGTATTGTTCTTTCAAAGTCTGTAATGAATTTTGCTGGGATTTTAACGAGTAAATTTGTAGATTATTTTTTGTAAATGATGATTTTTACTATTAATCTCACCAATCCACAAGCATGGGATATCTTTCCATCTTTTGATATCTCCTCCAATTTCTTCTGGATTTGGGATGATTAAAGGTCTAGGTATGGATTCCTGCATTTGTGTTTGTTGGATAGATGTTTTGTTCCTTGGTTTCTTTTTCATCTCTGGTCTTCTGAACTAAATGGCCAAGGTTCTGGTGACTAGGGAATATTCAGGTCCAATAGTGTGTCCCTTCTTCATTTTTGGGCCCTGGGTTCCCTAAATCTGACTGGCATCTGGTAAATCGAAAGTCATCTCCAGAAGTTGTAGACCAGTATATTGAGCCCAGGAGAGGGGTGCAGTCTGAGGTTGTTGGGCAGGCTGGAAGGGGTTTAATGTGAAGTAGGCAGCATCTTACCTTGGGTCCCTAGGAGTAGCCTGGCCTCCAGTAAGGTTGTTGGAGATGTAGGCTCCAGTAGGAAGGCCAGGGGAGGGGTACAGTCTGGGGCACTTGGGTGGTTTTTAAGGAGTGTTGGCAGGGTGGGGTGCCATGTTTTACTTGGGGTACCTAGGACCACTCTGGCCTCAGTAAGGCTGTGGGGGCTATGGACTCTTGTGTAGAGCTCAGGGGAGGGGATTGATCTATATACTTTTGTTTGTTTGTTTTGTTTTTTGAGACAAAATTTCTCTGTGTAACAGTTCTGGATGTCCTGAAACTCACTTTTGTAGATCAAGCTGTCCTCAAACTCAGAGATCCTCCTGCCTCTGCCTCTTACATGCTCAGATTAAAGGAGTGCACCACCACCACCTGTGGGGGTCTATATACTTTTAGGAACCACATTTCACTCAATATATTTATTTTTCAAAGCATCATGTTGTTCAAGATTAACACATAAAATCCTGTCAATTGAAAGTGAATTTCCAAGAGAAATACAGGCTGAAAATAAATAAAAACTTTGGAAAGGGAGGTTAAGCAGCAGGGCAGATGCAGTATTTTCATCTTACTATCAGCAGTTCATTGAGAAAGTTATCTCTAGTAGTTTTGATCTACTTAGATGAAAGAACAGGCTAGAATTCCTTCAGTCCCAAATATTTGCAATGGTAATCTTACTAGACACAAGTAAACATTTACCAAAGAATAAACAGAGTTCTATTCTTTCCTTTGCATTGTTGCCATGGATGGATTCCATTGTGAGATTCTGAAAATCCCAACCCATATCTTTTTTTTCTTTTAAATTTTATTTTATCTTGCAGGTGTAGTTGAAAGGGCAAAGGGCAGATCAGAAGGGACAGGGAGATGAGTGGATTCAAGATGTATGATGTGAAATCTACAAAGAATCAATAAAAAGCTGAATTAGAAAAAAAAGAGAGGCAAGAGATAAGGAACATAAAGTTGGGTTGCTATTGAGAAGGGGCGAATCTGGGAAAAATTGGGGGAGGGGGAAACAATCAAAATACATTTTATGAAAACTTTTCTTTTTCAGTAAAAAAAATAGGAGAGACTAGAGAAATGGAGATAAAGTTGGAGGAATCCATGGGATCAAGGTTTTTTTCCCCTATTGATAGATATCAACACATTATTACATGACAATGGGCATTATTTGAGAGTATCACATATGACATAGGCGTTAGAGGGGGAAATTGTACCTTAACTAGGTACATTGATATTAGATGGAAATTCATAATGATAGTCACTGTATAGATGGAAGACAGAGTATAAGAACAGAGGAAGGTGAGGGGATGTAATTTGGTCAAGGGAAGCATCCAATCATTCATATAACAGATATCTATTAAGCACTTTTTCTAAGTATCTATTTTATTTATTTATTTTATTGATTTTTCCATACCAACTGCAGATCCCCCTCTCATTCCTCCTCCCATTCCCCCATAGCCTCCTACCTCCCACACCCTATTCCCTCCTCCAAAAGGGTAAGGCCTCCCATTGGGAGCCAGCAAAGCCTGGTACATTCAGTTGCAGGACCAAGCCCCTCCACCCTGCATCAAATGTGAGCAAGGTGTACAACCATAGGTAATTGTGGTGATATTGTGTTCCCCAAAATATTGTGCCCCTAATAAACTTACTTGGGGTCAGAGAACAGAACAGTCACTAGATAGACATAGAGGCCAGAAAATGGTGGCACACACACCTTTAATCCTAGCATGCCTGAGGCAGAGATCTGTCTGGATCTCTGAGTTCAAAGCCACACTGGAAACAGACAGGCCTGGTGACTCATGCCTTTAATCCCAGGAAGTGATGGCAGAAAGCAGAAAGGAATATAAGGCATGAAAATCAGGAACTAGGTTGGTTAAGCTTTTAGGCTTTTGAGCAACACAGTTCAGCTGAGATTCATTTCAATAAGAACTCAGAGGCTTCCAGTTTGAGGAAACAGGATCAGCTAAGGAATTGGCAAGGTGAGGTGGCTGTGGTTTGTTCTGCTTCTCTCATCTTCCAGCCGTTCACCCCAATACCTGGCTCCAGGTTTGTTTTTATTAGTAAGACCCTTTAAGATTCATGCTACAGGTAATAGGCTCCAGAAAACCAGTTCATGCACCACGGATGGATCCTGACCCCACTGCCAGGGGCCCCTCAAACAGACCAAGCTACACTACTGTCTCCCATATGCGGAGGGCCTCGTCCAATCCCTTGCAGCTTCCACAGCTGTCGGTCTAAAGTTCCTGAGTTCCTATGAGTGCCACACCCACGACGGTGTCGCCCGCGTGACAAATGCCTCGGATGAGGTGGTCACATGGGAAAGGGGGGTTCGCGGCCCTCGGGTCTATGCCCCCGGCGACCCCTTATCGATCAGCCTGAATCATGGTGCCAGGCTACACGGAACCACGGAAATCTGCTTGCAGAGGCTGGCTGGCACTCTGCCTTTTTTTCTCTTGCAGCTGTGACTATTGCTGTTTCCTTGTGTATTGATTTCAGGAAGTTAGCTCTCAATGTTTTTGATGTGCCCCATAAAAGAGGGTCCTAGAAGTTTGGGGGAATTTATGAATGATTTAGAGCAAAAAGAACTTATGACTCAGAGGGACGAAGATTCTAGTGAAGAGAGAATGATAGTAAAAGTTCAGGGACTCATAAGCAGTCCACACACTTGCAGCCAACAGCAGCTACAAGGAGGCAGTTACAGAAATTAGCCATTCCTACAAGAATTATCCAGGGACAAATAGAGTTTCTCATCAGGGGTCGGTGGTGGCAACCCTCTAACTTTAATTCTAGATATAATAATTATTTGGAGCCATTGCCCTTTATAGGAGCTTATGATAAACATAGGAACCGGTGGGTGAATCATAATAGTATGAAAACAGAATGACATAAGTTACAGTTCATGGAAAGAATAGCTAGGTCCCAACCCCCCTGGTGCCTTCTCACCCACAGACAAAGGTTTAATATTTTCACACAAATAAAACCATGGTTAGAACAATGATGGAAAGGGTTTAATTTTGATACAAAACAAAGGTCTAATAATTGTGTAGAAGAAAAACTTCAGCTAGGGCCGAAATAGTCTCTGTCTGGATGAGAAACCACAAAAGGGGAAATAGAGTATGTACTCATGAGATCTGTTGATCATTCTGAGAGAATTGTGTCACTATATTGTTGATTCTATGTTTAACACCCTACTGGCCGATTGCCATGCTTCCTCAAATGACTGCATAAAATTCACTGCTTGGTCTGAGTAAAATTGCAGCAGTTTCACAGCATACTCTGGTGTCTGTGTCTGTCTGTCATCGCCGAATCCCACTTATCCTGAGTACCTTCACCCCGTTCTCCCTCGGTCTGGTGGCCCTACTGAGACCCAGTCCGCGGCATATGAGCTTGGTTCAGTTGTCTCTGTAGATTTCCCCATCTTGATCTTTACCTCTCTTTCTCATATAATCACTCTTCCCTCTCTTTGACTGGACTCCCAGAGCTCTGCCTGGTGCTTGGCTGCAGATCTCTGCATCTGCTTCCATCAGTTACTGGATGAAGGCCCTGTGATGACAGAATATTCACCAATCTGATTACCGAGGTAGGCCAGTTCAGGCACCCTCTCCACTATTGCCTGGCCCATATCTTTACTGTTTCTAAGGAAAGTCTTATAGCAGATTCAATGAGATGTTAGGGTAGAATTGGCTACTTCATTGTGTAAAGTTGGTGCTCATAGATACTCAGCAACAGAATGCACAATTGTCATCTTCTGTATGTTGACAAGTCAAAGTAATTGTTTATTTTATTTTTTAAATTCTATGTGCATTGCTGTTTTTGCTTGCATATGTGTGTGTCTGTGTGAAGGTGTTAGAACTCCTGAAGTTGCAATTACAGACAGTGGTGTGCTGGCATGTATGCTGGGAATTGAACCCAGGTTCTCTGGAAGAACAGCTACTGCTCTTAACCACCATGTAATGTATCCATCCCCTGTCAAAATAATTGTTCACCGGTGCTGTAGAAATGAAAGAATTCGGCACTGTGTTCACACTTAGCCAGGCTCAATGAGTAAATTGAGTAATCCTGAAAGCTGCACTTAAAGTTAAGGCTGTTTCATAAATGGAAGATTTTTTCTGTGGTCTAAATTTGGTCTAAATTATAAATTGTGGCTGGTTAAATACCACATTTGTTTATGTAGGTAAGCAGAGAAAATTTGGGATCCATGACCAAAGCAGAAAATGAAGTTAATGAACACTACACACAGAACATGCACCTGTTGACAAAGGCAACAATCTACTGGAAAAGAGAATTCACTAGTCTGCTCTCACAGTCTCATTATTTAGTATGACCTTAGTTTAACAGCAAATAAATTGAAGGAAAGGGTCATAGATAAAGCCTTGATGGATGTAATTGAAATTTTACTGTTTCCATGCTTACAAATGTTGTTTGGAGAGCATCTTCTGCTGTGGAATTATGTGAAAAAATATATTGGTAACTTTTGATAGAAGCATTAAAAAGAAAATCAAAGGCTGACCTGTACAATCTGTTCATTTTCAATTTTGAAAAGAATAGTTAGAGTTGCTAAAATTTCATCTTTCAGGGCTAGATCCCCTATAGATACTCAGTATGGGAACTTGTCTTTGCTTCTTCAAGGTCATAAAAGATTAAAGATGAGGAACAACCTCAAGAGTATTCCTAATACAGCATCAGCACGCATGGAAATATTTAGATATTAAAAATGGCCAGGCACACTCTCGGACCCTGGAGATCATGTAGGCCAGGGAAGCTGGTAACCTAACTGTGGATCTTTACCTCTCCTTCCTCTGCTCCATATCCTATCCCAAGTCTCACCCTCAATGCTGTAGCAGTCTACGTACTGCAGTGTTCTCCATTTCCTGTGGATCATGAAGATCTTCTCCTCCAACATTCCTCTCCACTCTTTATATTATCCCAGCCCTCAACTCCAGCAGGCTTTCTCAATTATTATGCCTGCCCAGCCTGACAGAGAAGCAAGTAGGACAGGGAAGCAGGAAGGTAAACTTCTGACTTTCACTCTTCCTCCTCTCCTTCATATCCCACCCCCAATCTTATCCCCAGCTCTGCAGCTGACTACTTGTTATGGCTTCTCTTCATTCTCTGCCCCATTCATGGGGACAAAGCAGATCCTCGAGGAACACCTACTTTCCTCCTATGTGTGGACACTCCATTGACCCCCTCATAGCCCATCCCCATTCTTAAGTGTCAGCCCCCAATACCAAGGAACACCTTTTACCTGGAACTCCCAGTGGGCACACCTATCAGGCAAGATACCAGAAGAGTTTCTACCAAGGCAAAACACAGCTAATACACTCTCCCAACACCAGATAGGGAAAGAGAAATTAAGGAAAAAAACAAAAACAAAACAAAACAACCACTCAACACAGACAAGACTAGATATCAGCATGTAGAATTACAATCTTCCTAAGCCTAGAAGCCTGGATGCTAGCATAAAAAAAATCAATAACAGGCAGGACAATACATCTCCACAAGTGCCCGCAAGCCCTACAACAGTAGTCCCTAAGAATTGCAACATAGCTGAAGCACAAGACAAACACCTTAAAATAGACTTTATGAATATAATACAGGTCCTTAAGGATGTGTATGGAAACGTGAACACACAGTGGAAGAAAATAAATAAAGCAGTTCCAGATCTGAATGTGGAAATAGGATCAACAAAGAACACCCAAACTGAGGGAAATACACAAATGAAAACTTTAGGAAATCCAACAGAAATGACAGAGCCAAGCCTCACCAACAGAATATAAGAGATAGAAGATACATGATAGAAGAAATGGATTCCTCTGTCAAAGAAAATGTTAAATCTACAAAAACACCCTGGTATAAAACATCCAAGAATTTTTTTTTTTTGGTTTTTCGAGACAGGGTTTCTCTGTGTAGCTTTGCGCCTTTCCTGGAGCTCACTTGGTAGCCCAGGCTGGCCTTGAACTCACAGAGATCTGCCTGCCTCTGCCTCCCGAGTGCTGGGATTAAAGGCATGCGCCACCACCGCCCGGCGACATCCAAGAAATTTGAGACATTATAAAAAGACAAATTTCTAAGAATGATAGGAATAGAGGAGGGAGAAGAAACTCAGAGCAAAGACCAGAAAAAATATTTTCAAAATTATAGAAGAAATTTCCCTAACCTAATGAAGGAGGTGCCTCTCAAGGCCTGAGTAGCATACAGAATACCAAGTTGACTGGAGCAGAAAAAAATTCCTCTCAGCACATAACAATCAAAAAATTAATCATATAGGACAAATAAATATTAAAAGCAGCAATGAAAAAAGACCATGTAACAAATAAAGGCAGACCTATTAGAATTATACCTGACTTCTCAGTGGAGCTTCAAAAAACCAAGAGAACCCGGACATATGTGCTGCAGATTCTAAGAGACCACAGGTGCCAGTCCAGACTACTATGCACAGCAGAGTTTTTCAAACAAAAATGGAGAAAATAAGATATTCCAGGTTAAAATCATATTAGAGCAATAACTGTTTACAAATTCAGCCTAGTAGAAGGTGGAAAGGAAAATTCTAGTGTAAAGAGATTGACCACAGTGAGAAAAGCAAAAGAAATAAATAATTCCTAACAAAAAACAAGATCAAAAGAAGGAGAACACACACACACACACACACACACACACACACACACACACAAACAGAAAATAAAAGGAACTAATAACAACAGTGGTTTCAGTTCCCCAATAAAAAGACAGAATGGATGCAAAACAAGATCCATCCTTCAGTTCCATCCAAGAAAAACTCCTTAATATCAAGGATTGTCATTACCTCAGGGTTAAAGAAAGAATAAAAGATATTCCAAGCAAATGGACCTAAAAAGCAAGCTGGGGTAGCCATTTCTATATTTGACAAAATAGACTTCAAACCAAAACTAATATCAGAAGAAATAGACTAAATACTCATTAAAGGAGAACTCTACCAAAAGGACATTGGAATTCTTAACATCTGTTCATCAAACACAAGGACATCGAACTCCATAAAAGAAACTCCACTACAGCTTACATCATACATTGACCTCCACACACTATTTTTGGAGACTTCAATACCTGAATCTCATCCATGGACAAGTCATCCAGACAAAAACTAAATACAAATGTTGGAGTTAACTGATGTTATAAACCAAATGCACCTAACAGATATTTGTGGAACATTTTACCCAAAGGAAAAAAAAAAAAGAATATGCTTTCATCTCAACATCTCATGAAACTTTCTCCATAATTGACCACATACTTGGACAGAAAGCAGGTCTCAATAGATAAAACAGAATTGAAATAACGTTCTGCCTCCTATCTGACCACCACAGATTAAATCCGGATATTAACAACACAGAAATAAATGGAAGCTTAAAAAAAATGGAAACTGAACAACTCACTACTGAATGAAAAAATGATCAAGAAAAATATTAGACTTTCTGGAATTGTATGAAAAATGAATAAACAGGATACTCAAACTTATGGGATATAATGAAGGCAGTTCTAAAGGCAAGTTCATAACACTAAGTACTTTCACAATAAAATGGAGAAATCTTATGCCAGTAACTTAATAGCATGCCTGAAAGCTCAAAAGAAAAAGAAGAAATCACAACCAGAAGGAATAGATGGCAAGAACTAATCAAACTCAGTGCAGAAATCAATACAATAGGAACAAACAACACCAAGCAATACAAATAATCAATGAAACAAAGAGTTGGTTCTTTGAGAAAATCAGTATGATTGACAACCCTTTAGCCAAATTAACTAAATGGCACAGCAGGGATATCTAAACTAACCAAATTACAGATGAAAAAGGAAACATGAGAAAAGACAACGAGGAAAACCTGAAAATGTTAAGGACATACTTTAAAAATCACTGCTACAACAAATTTGAAAATATAAATGTATAATTTTCTTGATATATGCCACTTACCAATGTTAAATAACAATTGGATAAGCAATTTAAACAGACATAAACACCACTAGCAAAAAAAAAAAAAAGATGCAGTAATTAAAAGTCTCCCAAACAAATGAAAAACCCAGGGCAAGATGATTTCACCACAGAATCCTAGCAGATTTTCAAAGAATAGTTAAGGTTCATAATCCTAAAATTATTCCAGAAAAAGAAACATAAGGAACATTTTCAAGTTTGTTTTATGAGGCCATAGTTACCCTGATTCCCTAAACATATAAAGACCCAACAAAGAAAGAATTCAGTCAGATTTCCCTACGAACATAGATGTGTAAATTCTAAACAAAATACATGCAAAACAAATTCAAGATCCCATCAAAAATATCATCCACCATGCTCAGGTAGGCTTCATCCCACAGATGCAGGTATGGTCCAACATAGGTAAATTGATTGATGTAAACTTCATGAAAAGTAAACTGAAAGACAAAAATCGCACAGTCCTCTCACTAGATACAGAAAAGGCCTTTGACAAAAGCCCACATCCCCTTGTGACAAAAGTTCTAGAGATAGTAGAAAAACAGATGACACAGCTCACAATAATAAAAGTAGTTTACAGCAGGCCCATTATAAACATCAACTTAAATGGAGAGACACTCAAAACAATTCCGCTAAAATGATGAACAAGATGAGCTTCTCCACTTTCTCCATACAAATTTAATATAGTACTTGAATCTTGGAGAAGTAAGGCAACTGATGGAGATCAAGAAGATATAATTTGGAAAGGAAGAAGGCAAAGTATCCTTATTTGCAGAAAATGTAAGAGTATACATGAATTATCCTAAAAAATCCCACCAGCAAACTCTTATAGCTGCTAAAATTTTTTCAACAAAGTAGCTGGGTACAAAATTAACTCAGAAAAATAAGTAGCACTTGTGTATCCAAATGATAAATGTACTGAAAAGGAAATCAGCAGAACACCTTTCACAATATCCTCCAATAATATAAATGTCTTAGGGTAACTGTTACCAATCAAGTGAAAGACTTGTAGGATAAAACATTAAGACCCTGAGTAAAGAAAATGAAAAAGGTACCAGAAGATGGAAATATCTCCTAAGCTGGCAAATCAGTAGGATTAACATAGAAAAAAATGGCCATACTGTCAGAAGCAATACACAGATTTAGTGAAATCCCTATCAAAATTCCAATGCAATTCTTCATGGATCTTGAAAGAACATTTTTAAGCCTCATATGGAAACAAACAAACCAGGATAGCTAAAACTATGATGAATAATAAAAGAAATGCTGGAGGTATCACCATCCCCAATTTTAAGCTGTATTACAGAGATAGAGTGATAAAAGCATCATGGTATTGGCACACACATGCACAAGAGATACATAGATCTATGGAATTAGATTGAAGAGCAAACCATAAATCCACACACATATGAACACCAGAATATTGATGAAAATAATCCAGCAATACATACAGTAAAGGATACAGCATGTTCAACAAATAGTGCTAGTCAAAATGATGGATACACATTGAATAATTTAAACAGATCTATATTTATCCCTCTGCATGAAAATTCAACACCAAATGGATCAAAAGCATCAACATAAGATCAAATATACTGAATCTGATAGAAGACAAAGTACAGAATAGTCTTGAAGTCATTGGCATGGGAATAGACTCTCTTGATAGAGCACCTTAACATAGACACTAAGATCAACAATTAATAAATGGTACCTTATGAAATTAAAATACCTCTGTGTGACAAAGAACACCAATATTAGACAATGTAGCTGCCTAACGAATGGGAAAAGATTTTTATGTACTATGTATCTGATGGACGAGTAATATCCAAAATATATATAAGAACTCAAAAAGAAAAACACAACTGGATACCATGGAAACAAATAACCCAATTAAAGGAGGGGTATAGTTATAAGTAGAGAATTCTGAAAAGGGTTATCTTAAGTGGCTGAAAATCACTAAAGATATGTTCAATATTATTAGTCATCAGGTATTTCAAAGTAAAACTACATTGAGATTTCATCTTTTTAACTCTTCAAATGGCTATTGTCAAAGGAACAAGTGACAACACATGCTGACATGGATGTTGAGTAGGGGGAACACTTGATAAAGCACAAACAAAATATCACCACACTACACAACTTTTTGAACACGGAGAGGTCAGGCTGGTGCCTACATAGAGCCTTCATTCCTATGTGCTGGTGTCTTTAATACAGGGAAAAACTCTTGCATTCCAACAAAGAAGAAACTTAAATACCAACCCAGTCACAAACCCTTTGCTCGCTAATGATGTACTGTCTGCAACATATGCTAATGCAATAGTGGCACAAAGGTTGTGGGAGTAACTATCCAACATTTGATTTAACTTAAGGCTAAGTTTATGAGGTGGGACCCATACCCAACACTGCTTGGGTGACCAAGAATCCGAGACCAGATAGTCCTGGGACATAAGGTGAAACCAAATACTGCTGTTCTAGGGGGAGGAATCTTGCAGCAGATGGGGATGTATAAGAAATCCACAGCCAGACTTGAGAGAACTTGGAACACTCATCCCTAAATGGGATATCTCTATCATATACCTCTTCTCAGGATTCAGGAGTGTCTCTGAAAGAGGAGTTGGAAAGAGTATCGTTGGTGTAAATACTCTGCCTTCTAGTTTTGTGATTTTTATGAGAATACTGAGTCTGCATTCTTGTATGTCTCTTTCTATGTCTGTTTCATGTGCTTTTCTTTGGATTCTTTTCATTTCTTTTCTGTTCCCTATGTTGATATATTAGTTTTCATTTTATTTTATTATTATCTCTTAGAAAATTGTTTTTTTTTTTATTTTATTTTTTTCCGGAGCTGAGGCGTGAACCCAGGGCCTTGCTCTTGCTAGGCAAGTGCTCTACCACTCACTTAATCTCCAATCCCACTTGTTTATTGTCTCATGAAAGAAAGAAGGGGGCTTGATCTGGATGGGGAGGGATGTAGGGAGGAACTTGAAGTAATAGAAGGAGCAGAAACTGTATGTAGGTTTTAAAACGTACATTTAGAGTTTTTAATATATAAATAGCCATTTTCAATAAAAAGGAATGAACGAAAAGAAAACAGGTCCTTGCTTGTAAGGAAACTAGCCAGGGGGACTGGTCTACTGAGAGAGAAGAGGATAGCAATTCTATCTAGAAAATTCTGCATAGAGTATCATTTTTTCTCTTTTCTGAATTGGATGTTTCATTTATAATGTCCCTTGGCAATTTTACATTATATATTACTACTTACCCCATATGTTTATCATAAATAAATTCATTATTCATATTCTTTGACTTTGAAGAATGTAAATAAATCATTACCTTATAGGAAAATTGTGTGTATCCTTTTCAAAGAACTTGAAAAGTACATACATTACTTAGTTAAAAAAAAGGAAATGGACTTTTGGATGGACATTTTGAAGAAACAAAGTGAAACTGTGTAACTTTTAATAATATAATAATATAATCTGGCTTTTTTTCAGACCCACTTTCACAAAGCATCACTTAGGCTTGTTGTGGCATAAATGTATCCATGTTCTGTGTATCCCTATGTAAGAGGAATGCTGTGTATCCCTATGTAAGAGGAATTCTTGGAACTAGATTATCTGGAAGTGGAGTCTTTATCTTATTTATACCTTTCTTTCTTTCTTCATTTTGCAAGTGCGTCACAAAACTTTTGCATGCTTGTTTTTTAAATTCTTGATACTGTAATCCAAGGTCTAAACCCCCACCCTCTGCAATACCTCCAATGTTCTCAGAGGAGTTACTGAGGATAATTAGTATCTTGGACAAATTAACCTGTTGATGTATGTGAGTCAAATGAACCTGGGTTACTTCTAAGGCATTACTCTCAGCACTATTACCCAAAGCAGACATAATTCCTAACTATTCTATGATATAAACAGCACCTGCATAAATAAGATGACTTCACCTAGGACTAGTAAGGAGGCTGTAATAAAATAGGTTTGTGGAATAGATAATAATTAGCAATAGGTAAGTTAAGATATTCATTGGGAAGGCAAAGATTTGAGCTACAAATCAACTACAGAACATGTGTGAAGGAGTATAGGGGAAAAGCAATGTTCCAAGCATAGGAAGAAGCAACAAAAGCCCGAGTCTGGGAGAATTTGTGAATAATTGAAAGGCTGGAGACATGGGAATATGTATGCGGTAAGGAGAGGAGTTGAAAATTATGAGAAAAAATAGGCATATATGTAATCATGCAGAGTTATACAATTTTATTTTTGAGAGTTAAAGCCACTGAGATATTTTAAGTATAGTGATAGCATAAACCGATTTAAAGTGATCACTTTCAGTACTCTATAGAGAATGAATTTCAGGTGCTTAATAATTGTAACTCAGACAATTAAGGGACACTGTAGGACTTCAAGACAGAAACAATAAAATTTTGTTTGTTTGCCTGCTCTCGTGGTAGAAATTAAAGAAATCATAAAAGCAGTCAAATCATGATACATTATGAAAACTAGAGAGTTCAGGGGCCGGGGAGATGGCTCAGGAGTTAAGACGACTTGCTGCTTTTCTAGAGTATGCGAGCACACAATACCTGGAACTCCATCTCTAAGGCATTTAATTCCCTCTTTTGCACTTCCAAGGTACCCTCACACTCCTAGTATGCACATATGTAGATAAAAGGAGAAATAAATCTTTAAAAGAAAATTAGAGAGTTTGATTAGTAGAATGTGAGACTGTTTGGGCACAAAAGCAACTGCTTTTCTCTCCTCTGACATATGGTGAATTGAGTTGTGATGGTAAACATGAAAGTCAGTTTCTAGCACATGGCCTCTCTAGAATTGACCCTCATAAGGAAATTTTTGATTTTTTTTTAAATAAACATCTTAAAATGTAACAAATACTAGGGGGTGTATAGAATTAAATGTGAAACTCATAAACTCTTTCAATGTGAAAACTTCTGTGTAAAACCATAAAATGAAGAAATAGAGCATAGTCTCAGGACTTGCCAAACTCACAAATCTGCCCTTAAGGTGTTCACTGCTCTAATTTATTTCACTGTAGATTAAGTTTATCTTCTGTTGAATTACTGTGTCAAATAAACTATATTAGACATGTTTTATTTTTATATTTGACCTGTTTTATTTAATAGTATGCATAATAATTCATTCATATTTTAATAGCATTAGTGTATGCTCATGAATATTTGATATTCCTTTGTATAAATATACTCAATGCTATATACACTTCTGTTATTGATAAACATGAAGCTTGTTTTGTTTTTATTTGAGTGTGATCCTGTGTGCTTTGATGCCTTAAGTTTTTATTTCTTTGGAGGATATTGTAAGAATTGAAGTTTTGTTACCATCATCATCATCAACACCATGCATGTGTGTGATGTCAATGTTTGAAATGATATTATGTAAATACCATAGCATGTGTGCAGAGGTCAGAGGTCAGAGGACCACTCTTGGGAGCCATCTCCCCCTTGAGATTGAATTCAGTTTTCAGTCTTGTATGACAAAAGCTGTCACCAGTTAAGCTATGGTGTTTGAATGGCTCCCATAGCTTCATACATTTGAAAGTTTGGATGACAGTTCATGGAACTGTCTGGGAAGGAGTAGGAGTGTGGACTTATTGGAGGAGGTGTGGTCTTAATGAAAGAGGTGTGTCACTGAGGATAGACTTTGAGGTTTCAATATTCATTACCCAGTCCAGTCTCATTCTGATTGTCTCCAGCTTACAGATAAGATGCTAAAAGCTCTCAGCTAGTAGTAATCCAGCATCATCCCTTCCTGCTTTCTGCCTTGCCATGATCGTCATGGACTCACCCTCTGAAACTGTGACACCTCAATTAGAAGCTTTCTTTCATAAGTTGCCTTGGTCTGGTGTCTCTTCCCAGCAATAGAACAGTAACTAAGACATAAGTCCACAATTTGAATTTCTAAGAAATAGAAAATAACAGATTTTTTGGTTTAGCAATTCCAAAATGTTTTGGATGATACTGTCTGACTCCCAGTAGCAATTGATAACTTTTGCATTGTCACTTCTCTTTTTGGCAGGAACAGATGGGGGTGGACGTGTAAATACCACAGCATGTATGTGAAGTTCAGAAGACGATCCTTGGGGCCAGTTCTCTCTTACCATCTCGGGATTTGGAGATTGAACTGAGGTTAAGATTTTGTCTTGTATGATATACACTTTCATCAAATAACCCATCCTATCAGTCTGTACAATTAAAATTTAAAAATATTAGAGAACACAGGTTTTCAAATTAGCAATTACAAAAAGTTTTTGAAGATCTTACTTGGTCACTGCAAGGTCTTTTTCCATAGATTTAAAATGTGAGTTTGCTGATGTTTTTCATCTTGGCTCAAAGACAAGAATGTCCTGGTTCTATAGGCCTTAGAGGCTCCTTTGCTCTATTTCTTACAGTTATATAGAGTAGGGGTCAATTGCATTATATCATATTTGTACCATTATTCCATATTCCTAAAGTGCTCTGCTTTGTGAAAGAATGCATGTATATTCATATTAATATGCGGGTACATGTATGTCTGTGGGTGCACATGAATAAGCGTACGGAGGCCTGATGTTGATGTCATATGTCTCTCTTGACTGGTTTCAACCTTCTACATTGAGACAGGGTCTTTCACTTGAACCCAGAGCTCACTGATAGCCAGCTTGGTCATGAGAGCTCTGGTTACTACCTACTGCTGTCTAAGTGCTAGGATGACAGTTGGAATGCCATTTCCATGTGATATTTACAAGCGTGCTAGAGATGTAAACTCTGGTCCCCATGCTTGTGTGGCCAGTACTTTTCCATCTCCTCCACTTAAATGCTCCCATCATTTTTCTTTGTCTATTGGGTACATACACTTTATATTAACACAGTTCGAAATTTTTATTTACTATCTTTTTATTAGTGTGTCTGTATACAGGTATGGGCATGGGAAAGAAGAGCCCATAGAGGACAGAATAGGGCATTGTATTTTCCCAGGGCTTGAGTTACTGTTAGTGGTAATCAACTTGATATGGGTGGTGGGACACACACTGTGGTTGCCTGAAAGAGCAGCAAGTACTCTTCTGAGTCTTTCTCCAAACTTCTCTTCACATAATTTCTAGTTCTCTAATTACCTTTTTATCTGTCTATCCTGTTGTAAAATCTATCAGAAATAATCTTTATTCTAATTATGATACTTTACTATGGTTTTTAGATGCTATTATATACTACTTAAGTGTTATTATGTATCCAGGGAAGATTCCTGTGCAATTATTAATTCCCTACTCTCAGCATAAGACTTTCTTCTTGCAACCCAGTATACTTAACTTCAAATCTTCCACATTAGCAATCTTTAAACTTTACTTTTCCTTCCTAAATTCATTGGGATTTTGCATGTACTGACTGCTTACATAAGATGTGAAATATTAATTCAGAAGTGCCTATGCTTACTAAAATAGTTGCTTCTTGAAAATTCATTTTGTTGTTTATATATTTATATTGTGTATATATGGTACATATACAGACGTGCTTGTTTGTGTGTGTACTTGTGTGCATATATATGTGATGATGCATATGATGTATTTGAGTCTGTGTACGTGTGGTGTACATGAAGGTGACAGGAGTACTTGCCTGTGTGTGTGTGTGCTTGTGTGTCTGATAAATTTCCTCTCTCTTCCGTGTGTGTATTTGTATGTATGTGTTTGTGTGTGTGTGTGTGTGTGTGTGTGTGTGTGTGTGTGTGTGTGTGT